>JZSA01005845.1:0-60310 GCA_000956155.1 Cotesia vestalis
TACACAGAAAAAAATTTAACTTGATTCAAAAGAAGAATTCTTGAACCAAGAATATAATTTTGAAGAGGGTAATTGTCTTAAATTAAGACGAAAAATTCTTGAATCAAGCAAAATTTCCTTAAATCAAGAATTTTTCTACTCAAGTCAAGAATATGAAGCTCTTCAAAATTATATACTTGATTCAAGAAAATTTTTTTTTCTGTGTATAAATAATAAAAGTAATATACCTAAAAGGTGGATTTAATTAATTTTCAACGTATATATTGTAAATAAATAATTTGTTTTAAAAATAAAATGAAATTGTAAAATTAAACAATGAATTTCCATATATATTGTAACAGGGTAAAATTATCCTAAATCGATAAGTCACCGGATATCGATAACTATTCGACATAGCACTGGCGCGTCTCGATCTTCGGGCCTAAAGGGAGAATAGGAGGGGGTAGTTTTAGGTTAAAACAGGTGAGCCGTGCAGTGGAAAAGGAAAAAGTAGTGTGACCGCCAGAAATAGTGCCACCGAAATCCAGAAGGACCGTTCCCCGGAGTAGTGACGAGACGAAGGAAGCCAACTACAACTAGGACTTCATCCTCAACGAGTGAGTTAGATCATCGTTTTGTTCGTCAAGGTATCAATTATTACTCTGTGGGAAAGAAGTGGACCGCGGTTTGCACTCGGTCTACTTTACCTCTTCTCAATTTATTTTATATATAATTTTTATTAATAATTAATAGTTAAACATTTCTTAGTTTGGATTGAGTGGTTTTCCTGGGGGCTTATACTCGAGAGTCACTCAACCGACCTTGCGGGAGAATTTTTACCAACCAAAAATTTAGTCAATTAAATTAATTAACATCTAGAAAATTCGTTTTATTAATTGTTATAATTTTATAACAATTAACTTAAGAAAAAAATGATTAATTTTGTTGCTTGGGAAAAAAAATCGACAAACATTTTACTCGTGGAATTTTTGGTTGAGCGTCAGTACATTTTGTGTCGCAGTAAATTCCAAACACCCAAGGTCAAAGACAACTAAGCTAGTGAATATTCTAGCTAACGAAAATGAATGTTTCGACTTTTGTCGATTTTTACAATTTATAAAATTATCAGGATTTTATTGAAAATTATATTAGGAATTAATTATTGAAATTATTTTTTATATTGTAAATTATTTTATTTATTAATTATTAATTAATTTATTTTGGGATTACGTCCGTGGATTAGATAAATTAAATTTTGTTGAAAATTAAAAATTAATAGCATGTACATTAAGTCCAAGAAGTTAGTTGTTTCGTGTTGAAAATTTTACAGGAAAATTCAGTTATAACTAATTAATTTTCGTCATTAATTTTTTGTTAATAATTTTCAACTTGCTTATTGAATATTATTTAGATTGAATTAATCATCAAGAAATAATTCTCGGATCGAACAATTTGTGTTTCGACAGAATATTAAGACCTCTGTCTATATAATTTTAATTTATTAACTCAAGGTATTAAGATCTCTCGTATTGAATCAATTATTGGTATATTATTAAGACCATGACAATAAATTAATTAGGAATTTTAATCTATTTAATATTTTAATACAGAATTAAAATTTGCAATCGGAATTTGAAATTGAATGTTCGTTAAGTCAATTGGAATTTGATTGTTAATTTGAAATTATCGTTTCACTAAATACTAATGATTGAATAATTAATTTAAAATTTTTAATTAAATTTAATTACAATCAATTTTGTCAAAAGAAAATTTATAAAATAGAATCATTACAAGTGTGTGGGTTATGTGTGTGAAGATTAGTGTGGGTAATGTGTGATAGAGAGTGTTAATAGTGTTAAGTTGGTCCTGGTTAGCCGTTAGTTAGGCTAGACGGTCTCTGTCGCACTGCAGTCTTTGCGCAGAGAGACTCATTGGTTCTGGTTAGCCGTTAGTTAGGCGATAGATAATAAGTTTTAGTTAATTATAGTGTGAGTGTGTGAGTGAAATTTAGTTAATCTTTCATAAATACTTCTTTTGTTAAATTTTATTGTTAATAAAAATGATCAGATTGTTAATTAATTATTTATTCTTCAACAGCACCTTCCTCCACTGTCTCTACCCTAAGATAAAGAATTCTCAGCTCTGGACCGGTTCCAGGAACCGTGATAAAAAATCCTGGTGGCGCCCTGATAATTATTTTGGTTTGTTAATTTTGTTACTTTATTTATAAAATTGATTAGGGGCTGACCTGAGCCGGTAAAACTATTACACTATTTTGCTCCTGTAATTGTATAGTGAGAAAATATCCCTATTACTAGAAAAACTTTAGAATTGCTACAATATTTTTCAATATTAACTAACACAATTATAACTAAGTTGGAATAAACGATTTAAGATTAAGTACACACGTGAATAAAAATTATGAAAAAAATCTGGAAAACGGTTGACCCTAAAGGCCATCCCTGCAACTTGCCGCTAATTCCATACTCAAACGCTCAAAATTATACTTATTACGTTTTTGAGCTCTTCGAGCTCAAAAATATAATTTTCGTGTCATTTTGAGCTCTCCGAGCTCAAAGAGATAGCTGTTATATTCTTTTGAGCTCTTCGAGCTCAAAAGTCTGATATAAGTTTGATAAAACACTATTTTTTGAAATTTCAAACTGCAATAACTTTTGAATGGATGAACCGATTTTCACGCGCTTTGCGGCATTCAACGCAGTTTTTTAGGCCTTATCAAGAATCTTTAAGTTTGAATTGATTGAATTAAGAATTTCAAAGTAATTTTGAAAAAACACTTTTTTCGATTTTCTTTCGTCAACGATAACTCACGAACAAATCAACCGATTTTGACCCGGTTTGCGGCAATCAACGTGGTTTTTCAAGCTTAAGAGCTGATTAGATTTTGGAATCGATCGATTGAGCCGTTTAAAAGTTATTCCAAAAAAACCACATTTGAAAAATTTTTTTTTCGTAGTTTTTTTGAGATTTCTCAAAATTGACTGGTCCGAATCAGTTCAAATTTTCAGGAAATCTAATTTGAGTGGAACTCTTTCGAACCCTGTTTAGTTCATTTCAATCGGTCAAGCCGTTCAAAAGTTATGAGAGGTTTACATACATCCACACACACACACACACACACACACACACACACACACACACCACACACATACACACACACATACATACATACAGACAAACTGACACCACCGCAGGAGTAGTCAGGGAAGCTTCCTAGGGCCTCAGAACGTCGATATCTGTTGAAAACTCGGTTTTCGTAACTCGGGGTAAAAACAATAACTTCTCGATTTTCGAAAATTTTCAATTTTCTTAGCGGGAAGTTAAAAAATTTTTTTCACTCTAGTGAACGATCAATTTTCATTTACAAAAAAAAATTTATTAGCAAAAAAATATATAATAATTACTTTATATTTTTGAAGTGATTGCTTTATTATTATGAAAATAAATATTTTTCTTTTATTATGTGCATCATACCCATAATATTATAGTGATAACGTACATACAATATAGGAATTAACCATAACCATAATATATTGGAGCTATTCCATTATTGTATAGGAACCTTTCCAATAAACTATGGGTATGGTTCCCATAATGAGCATATAGGATTGATACCTATAATGATCATTTTATTATAGAAACTATTCCCATAATGCTTTGGAAAGGTTTCTATAAATTTCTCTCAGTGTATTTAGGTCTACCAGGTTGAATATTGTAAGCGCCCTTCAGTAGTCTCGATATTAGAGGATTTTTTCCTATATCTTTATTACATATTAATGATAAAGCAGAGCGGATAGTATTTAAAGAACTATATCTTATTCCATTATTAAATTTTGATGTTGAATATTCTACAACTTTTTCTTCATTTGGTTTAAAAATGTGAAATTTTCGGATGTACAGTAAGATGTCCAATCTTCTATCGGTTTGGAATATTGTTTAAGTTTAATATGATTTAAGATCTTTGTTCGTTTGTAAGAGCAATGGTCATCTGATGTGAGTCAAATAAAGAACCTAAAAATTTATATCATATAGACGGGATGAGATTACTTTTAGACTTATTTATTATAAATCCTAATGATTCTAAAAAATTTTTTGATATTTTTATATTTTTTTGACATGATTTGAATGAATCACTTACCATCAGACACCAATCATCAAGATAAACTACTGATAATAATTGTAAGCTTCTTAAGTGACTGTAAATAGGTTTACAAATTTTGGTAAAAACCCATGGGGCTGTACTTAACCCAAAAGGTAAAAAAACAAATTCAAAGAGATGATTATTAAAAGTAAATCTTAAATATTTCCAGAATTTTTTGTGTACTGGAGTCATAGAGTAAACATCTTGTAGGTCAAAATTAGCCATGAAACAATCTCTAGATATTAATTTTAAAATTGTTCTATAATCTTCCATTTTAAAATGAGAAGTCTCTATGAATTTGTTTAATTTTTTCAGGTTAAGAATAAATCTCATTTTTCCATTTTTTTTTTTAGAGACAAGAAAAATGCTTGATAAAAATTCGCCATCTTCGTCAGAGCACTTCTGAATAGCCCCCATAATCAAAAGATCATAGGGGCTATTCAGATCCACTTCTTTCTGAATAAGAACATGATCTTCTTCTAAAAAGTGACTATTAAGAGGTTTTGATGACTGAGTTGGAGAAAAAACAAATGGAATTTTATATACAGAAATAGTTTCAACAATGAAAGGATCAGCTGTGATTTTATGCATGTATGAAATATTTCAGGCGACCAGCAACAGGACTCACCTTTACTTTTTGTTCTGTGTCTGGCTGTGTTGAGCAAGAGGGGGTTGATTCTTTGAACCGGATCGAATCGTCGAATGATTGTTTTTGAAGACATTCGATTTCCTCATGAACGAAGAACGGCTGTAGCCTGTCTGGTTGGAGCATAGAGCAGACGGGCTCTTCCAGTTTAAAGTCTTTGACTTTGACTACTCCTTTTTAAAACTCTGGTTTTTAATAGAAAGACCAGTTTTTTCTACCATAACAGCAGACTTGATTTTTTTTGCTAAATTTTCATCAAACGAAAAAAATCTTCTAATATGGATTTTTTTTTTTCATCTACACAAGGGTATATTCGATCACGCCTGGATTTGATCAATTGGAACATCAGCTCACACATCATGGAGCTGGAATCGCAAAGAAGTTGTAAAAGTTCTTGTTTGTCTAAAGACTCTTCTTCATCATTGAAGATCTAACAAAGAGCTATGCTAAGAGCAACTAAACTTTTTTCACATAAATCTTAATGATTAGCCAAGTATTAATCACGCAATTTGGTCGTCTTATTAAGTAAGGGAAACAATTCCGGGTTGAGAATTGGAGCAACGAGAATACTATTTATATATATATATATATATAATCAAACGTAAAGCTATGTACATATTTATATCTAATCAAATGTAAATTATAAATTTATCAATGATTATTGATTTTATGTTCTTTACTGATTTTAACATAAATATAAGATCTGAATTTATTATTAATAATTGCAGATTAAGAGCTAAGTTATATTTTATTTTATTTTTTCATTATTATTATTTATAAATCAGTACTAAATTAATAATACATTTTGCTTATATATATTGAAGTAATACATTTATTATAGATTATGTATAATATTACCTAAATTTTACATGATATATTTATTAGTATTTTAATAGAATATACTTTGTTAAATTAGATCTAATCATACTCCCGAAGAAAATGATTTTGCCTAATCATATATAGTTATATCTAATTATATATATCCACATGTAGACTTATATATGATTATACCTACTGATACTTGACTAATGTGAATCTGTATATAATCAGATCTGATTATATACGGGTCCATATATAATTGGATGTGATCAAACGGCTAACATAATTAGCTTTTCATAGATTATCATGTATTATTAAATTATATATAAGTTAATATATAATTATACATATAGGTTCATGCATAGTCAGATCTAAGCAAACATTTTTTCGGATATCACCTAAAGTGCAAAATGATGTTTAACATTACGCTTAAATAGTTATAAAATAAAAAATTTATTGCACTTCTTATAGGATGTCTTGGTTTGCCCTGCTACTGTTTAATAATAAAATTATTATTGGAATAAATATGTTGTTATAATTAAATTCAGTGAAATAAGCAAATCAAGAGTATCAAAATTTAATATAAAATTAATTTTTATATTATATTTCTGATAAATTGATTTGATACGTTCTGTACTTCATAGAATCATCAACACTTATAAGACGACAGCATAGCAGCCGGGAATTTCAAGACGCACTGGGATCATCAAAGTTAAGCAGCATTGAGCGTGGTTAGTAATTGGATGGGTGACCTCGTCGGAGTTATAGCTGTAAAATCATCTGTAATGATTTTTTTTTGGTTACAGGATTAGGTACGACCAAATCAAATATTATATCCCTAAAAATAACCACATTTTTAATTAGGGGTAATGATCTATAATTTAATGTTGTTACATGTAGGTCATTATATCCGCGACACTATATCCGCGTCATTATATCCGCGCGACATAAAATCTTTGGCGATATATTCGTGCTATAATATCCTCGTGCTATTATATCCGCGCGACATAAAACCCTTGGTGTTATCCTTGGTGGGGGTCGGGGGGCGAAGCCCCCCAGTTGAAAAGCTGAAAGGCAAGGTGAGGACAAGAAAAAAATTAGACGGGGTCCAGGGGCGAAGCCCCCCATTTGGAAAATTAATGACGTTATATATGAATGTAATGTGGCATAATTGTACATTGGTATGTTGCAAGTAATCATTAAAAGGTGTATATATTCATATTTGTATAAGACGATGATGATGATCGGGAGCTCTTATTCATCTTAAAGTTATTCATTAATATTTTTTAATTATTATTCATTAACCGACAAATTCCAACTTCAATTATTTATAATTAACTCATCTTAATTTGAGATAGAAACTTTATTAAAAAATTACTTACTGAAAGTTGTGTGGCTGTTTACCAGAATGCTCTTCAAAAAATAGAAACTTACTTTCATCATATCGTTGAAAGTTGACAAAAGATTGCTAACTATCACCAGGTCAATTATTTTGCTTCTCTTTGAAGTTTCGTATATCTTTTTACTTTTTGTAAATATTTTCAGTATTGGCTAAATGATTATTAACTAATTTTCTTTAGGCTACCATTGAGAACATTCGGATGGTTCGATGTTTAGTTCTTGGCGATACCTTTTTGTATTCAGGTAAAGCATTTCTAAAAATAAGGACGTATCTTAATTATAATATAATAAATTAAAAATATTCCTATTAAATAAGAAATGTCTGTTAAACATATTTGATACAGTGCCGGCTGATTATTATGGCTGACGTTAGCGTCAGGGATCACTAATTTTTTCGATCTCTTGTGTACCTAAACTTCGATAAAAAATCACAATTATGATTGTAAGTGCTGCAAAAAAAAACATCATCATTAATAAATGAATGTAATTTTTCTTTAACAAGAGAAAATAATTTTCTAGAAAAATTTAGTAACGTAATAACCAAAATAACGAAAGGATGAATTTTGGCGAAGTTTGCGGCGATTGTTGAGAGTAATTTAGCGGAGTTTTTGGAGATGGTAGTGACTAACACGAAGGTCGTGGAGAAACTTGAGATTAACTTGTAGGCGTTAGCTTTAGAGATGGCTGTGAGTACGAAAAATTTGATTGCTGAGATGAAGACGGTTGTTAATAATTTATTTGCGATTAAGGTGAAGTTTGATGAAATACGGAGTGCTGTTGCTGGATTAGACTCAATCAGATATAGTTAATGTTTTTTTGTTTTATAAATAACTGTAGTTTTTAAGTGTCTACTCGGACGTCCTCTAACGACAATTTTCGGTGACATTGTAACTTGCTGTACAGATTTTTTTGATATTTGTCTATTTCCACTATCCAAAGATAAGTCTTGAAAATTGTTCATCATTGTATCTTCCGTTTGTTCAATTGGTACAACTTTCACTTCGTTCCCATTAGCATAAAAATTAGTCAACAAATTTATTGTTTGTAAACATTGATCAAACTTTTCCCCACAGGTCAAGCTGACAACATTTAATAATTTTTTACAAGGTTCTTCAAGTATTTTTCTTTTCTGAGCTACTGTTAATGGTCTTTTCTTCGTAACATTTCTCTTTTTAGATACTTTTTCTGTCCTGGTATTAGTATTATTATTAGTTTCGTTATTTTCTTCAGTTTCGAATTGATCATCATCTTCAATTTCTGATTCATCATTAACGTCCGATTCACGATTATAATTGAGAACTGCACTGCCATCATTATTATTATCATTGACACTTTTTATATTAGACGATTTCCACGTCTTCAACAAATAACTCTTACGCCATCTTTCTACAATTAAAGTTTCGTCGTAAAATGGCATTTTAAAATGTCTTCTTGCGGCAAACATACGTTTGCATGGTAACTGTTCTCCTTTATGGAAATAATTCTCTGAAAAAACTCTTGAAAAGTCTTTATAACTCTGAATAAGACTTTTCGAAAGTCTTTACATCCCTAACTAAGTAAAGAAAAGACTTAATAAGTCTTCAAAACTCTGCAAAACTCTTCAAAAGTCAAATTTTCCCTGTAATTTCGGAATTTCTCAAAGAGTTATTAAGACTTGATAAGACTTATTCAGTTTTACAGGAAAAGAAGAGAATATTCCTTTTCAAAAAAATTACTTATCAGAATCAGAGAAAATTGAAAATAAAACTATAAAAAAGAATTAATGCATGTTTAAAAAAAATTGTTTTCAAATAATATTTTCATCACGAAAATACTTCGATGCGCATCGAATCACTCATAGTTGAGCAAGTCAAAACATCAACAGCAAATGAAGTGCACTTGATGTTGGAAACAGATACTACTCAAAGAGTAAATCCAATCGGTATTTAATTTGGACTATCAAATATTAAAGTCAACTTTCTAGGTAGGAAAGAATTCTCTATCCACACGCCATCTGCTGGAATTAATTGATACCTAACATATTTTAGCTTACGAATTTACAGTTAGAATCTTTGAGTGTTCTTAGTTTCTAATAGGTGGCGTGTGGTTAGAAAATTCTTTCCTACGTAGAAAGTTGATAAGTTATTTCATTCAAAAGTTATGCGCAAAAGAATCTGCCAAAAAATGAATTTTTAGGATTTTGAAAATTTTAAAACTCTGTAATTTCTGAACTACTTGACCGATTAAGCTCATCTTTGAACTTGGCCTTGGTAATCGTCCAAAAATGAAGTATGTTGAGTTTGAAACGGATCCATTATGAATTAGAGACGCTGTCGTCCCGATAAGCCGCGTTATATTGTATATATATATATATATATATATATATATATATATATAAATACATACATATATAAACTTTTGAACTAATGGCATTTTCTGAACCAGCGTGACGAGCTGAGTCAGGAAATGGCAAAATTTTTCAAAAGTTGCGTCATGAGAACAAATGCAATAGTTAGATTTCTATGAAATCTACTAAAAATATAGAAGATAATTATCAGTTGTGATAGGATTCGGTATGCTACAATAAACGTTATAATGTAATATAATTGATGCAAATAATTTATAAAAATGATTTTTGTTTATAAGCAATATTCATATCATATGACATTGCAAGCGAAAAAAATTCACTCAACAAAATATTTATTAACCGTTAATAAATATTTTTTAACTATTAATAAATACATATTAACTATTAATAAATGTACTTTCCTCCCAAATAAATATTTATTAAATGTTAAAAAATATTTATTAAAATTTAATAAATTAAATAATTGTTTTCAAATAAACTAAATTATTAATATTAATAAATCCTTCTATCAATGTAGTAGTTTCAGTTTTGTTTTTTAATTAAACGAATCAACCATTACGTATAATGGTAAAAAATTAAAAAGAATTCAGTAAACATTTCTGCTGGTATTTTTACAATTCAAAATCATTCAAGTGTGTGGGTTATGTGTGTGAAGAATTGTACGGGTAATGTGTGATAGAGAGTGTTAATAGTGTTAAGTTTGGTAGTCCGGTGGACTTAATTTTAAGTTATAAAAGTGTGTAAAGTTTAGTTCGTTTTGTCAGTCCGGTGGACTTGTAATTTTAAGATTAGTTTTAGGACAGGTGTGGGAGACCGTTTGTTAGAAAAAGCCCATCTAGTCATTGCATTGTCGTTGGAAGGTTCGTTTGTAAATATCGTATATCTCGCAGTTATTCTCCGCTTCGTAGATAATAAGTTAATTATAGTGTGTGAGTGAGCGCTTAAATTGTTAAACCTGTTATTGTTATTGTTAATAAATATCGATATATTGTTAATTAATTATTTATTATTCAGCAGCAACCTTCCTCCACTCTCTCTACCCTAAGATAAGGATTTCTCAGCTCTGGACCGGTTCCAGGAACCGTGATTAAAAACCCTGGTGGCGCCCTGATAATTATATTGTTGTTAATTTTGTTAGTTTATTTATAAAATTGATTAGGGGCTAACCTGAACAGGTAAAACTGTTACACAGTTTTACAGGAAAAGAAGAGAATATTTCATTTCAAAAAAATTACTTATCAGAATTAGAGAAAATTGAAAATAAAACTATAAAAAAGAATTAATGCATGTTTTAAAAAAATTTTTTTCAAATAATATTTTCATCACGAAAATACTTTGATGGGCATCGAATCACTCATAGTTGAGCAAGTCAAAACATCAACAGCAAATGAAGTGCACTTGATGTTGGAAACAGATACTACTCAAAGAGTAAATCTAATTGGTATTTAATTCGGACTATCAAATATTAAAGTCAACTTTCTAGGTAGGAAAGAATTTTCTAACCACACTCAAATTATGCATGTATACATATATGTATTATTTATATATAAATGTATGCAAAAATTATTCAGAGTATACGAGAATTTGATTTTGACAGTATAAAGAAATTATGATTAATCGCACAGATTAATAAATTGTAGTTTATGAATCCTCTGATAATTTTAACCAAACTATCACACAAAAATAAATTTATATGCTAAAAAATTAAGGAATCATTGCCGATAAAAAAAAAGTACATTATCAGAAAGTTTAAATACAGTAACAAATGAAAATGACGACAATAATTTTTATTTTTATTCTCATACAAAATTTTTTAAGACTAAATTACTTCTTTTATAACAATTAAGCAGCTTCATTACCCTTATTGTTCTATTATATTATCCTTAATGTTATATTATATGTATGAGTTTACAATTATAAAAAAAGATTAAGAAAACCAAAAATGTGAATAATTAATATAATAATATAGTTAGAAAAAAAGTTGGTTTAAGCTAAACATATTGGGCAAAACCACTCATTAACGGGTTCTTCAGTAACTTCTGCACATTTCCAATGACTCCAATACAGACATTGATCACACTCAACACTCCTGTCAGTTAATAAATTTTCGTTACAAATTTTGCATGTCCAAGAGTCGCTGTTGAGTTTATTATCGAGTATTTTTTTATATACTATAAAAGTGTCCGTTTCAAAATATTTTTCGATCAATTCATTCGTTATTGATAGGCTTGCCAAAGCATCACAAATATTCGTTGATTGTAAATGTTTTAAATCTTCAGAAGTTATTTTGATTTTACAAAGTATGATTTTATTTATCTGTGAATGTTCTGCAATTATTATGGATAAAACTTTAATAATCTTCGAGGAATTGCTAAAATTTATAAACGCTTTACTTTACGTAGAAAATGTTCATTTAGGAAGACCAATTACACCACATTTACGGCCTTTGCCTCGTCCGCGGGAACCACTGGAATAAATGGTTAAAGAACCATTATGAAGTTTAGAAAAAGCATTATCCATTGATTGGACACCGGATTCATTTAAACAAATGTTAAATGAAGCTACCATTTTATTAATCATTGTTATCTTTCTTTTCTTTTCTGCATCATCTGTTGACAGAGTTATGCTTACTTTCAATTTCGACATCAGTTCATCAAAATTTTCTTCAAAATTTATAGAAGAATTAACGATGTCATGAACGACTGATGGAGTGGAAGTTACTTGCAAAGGATCCACATCTTGAACCTATTGAAAATAAAAATACAATTGAATATTACGATTTCAAAAAAAATTGAAGCGCAGCTCATCAGAAGTGATTAGGGTAAGTGTGGGTATTACTGCGGTTTTTTCCGTAGGTTTTACTTCAGAAGTATTTTCATTGAATTTTTCAAAAATAACGATAATTTTTTTTTTTAAACCAAAGTTTCACTCATTATTGACTCAAAAAAAAATCAAGAGTGCGATAAACTAATATTTTTTTTAAATAATAAGCATTTCAAAAAATAGTCATATGCATGTATTACTGCGAGTATAAAAGGAGCTTGTTTCTATTACTGTGTGCACATTACTGCGAATGACCGAATAGCTGTTGAAGTTTATAATTGCATTACACATGGTAAAAAACTTGTAAACAAGAGAATAATTTATGAAAATCCAATTACTTTTATTTATAAAAATATAACTTTTAAATTAACACAGCAAATCTTACATTATAATATAATAAATAGCAGAAATATTGCATTGATCTTTCAACACTATCTAAAATTAAAATTTTGAAAACCATTCGATTTGGCGTGGAATGCCCCATATATTCTATTTAATATTGTTTTTATTCTTTGTTTACTTAAATATCTTCATTTTATCAACATCAAAACAATGCCGAACTTAAACAACTTAGTCTTAAAATATAGAAAATGTGACCAGAAAGTTTATATTTTTTATGGTAGTAAACTTATACCTTCTTCACTTAACGCTGCTAATGCTCCAGGTCGTTCACCAATAAATTTATTTTGTTTTTTAGCTCTAATCGTAGACTCCGGTATGTTATATTTCCTAGAGACTTCTGCCACTGTAACTCCACCAAGAGCTTCTGCGACTGCTAATTTTACGTCTGCCCTACCATAATTATAACTTTTTTTTTTCACAACTTTTGAATTTTCACTCTTTTTATTTATTTATTTACATACACTGGATTTATTATTATCTTTTCCCATTATTTATTTTTGTTTACGAATGATTTTGCTACCGCACAATTTTTACAGGTTAGAATGAGCGCATTTGACATTCACAGTAATACCCACATGCACATGAAACTAGCGCTGTCTCTATTACTGAGATTGATTCAAAAAACCGCAGTAATACACGCATAGCTGATTTATTGGTGTATATCACTGCGTCAGTAAATACTAAATATTAAACAATTAAAATTCAATTTTTTGGACAATTTTCATGAACATCAGTTATTACTTTAACTGTACATGCAAAAACATATGTATATTTAGTAATTTATCACAACAAAAAAAATCTTTTTGTGTTACCTGTTTTTACACACGAACGAGCACAATAGAGCTAGTTTTTTGGCTTCTACAGCTCTCTCATATTTAATTATTAATAACTAATTTAATAATTGTTGAACGTGTAAAACTACTAAGCAAATATTTTTCTGAAGGTTTTAATTATTAACAACAATTTTTTTTTTTATTTAAAAAGCTTAAATACCAATTATTTATCATTAAAATAAAAGAATCCGCAGTAATACCTACACTCGCAGTAATACCCACACTTACCCTACTTCTCTTTTTTTCTATAAAACAATACTGAATGATAAAATGTACCGATAAATTTACGTCTAATGGATGTTGATCGACAGTTTCTTCTGTATGTAATGGTGCTTTACTCGAGGTTGATGATACTTCTGTATGACTCTGGCGATTCTGAAAAAGCAATTCAAGAAGTGATAAAAATATATGTTGATTATAAATAATAACATTGTATATAATTATATAATAATATCTCAGAATAAAAAGTGCTGAATATTTACAATTTTTTCTTGTCCCTGATCCTGAATAACATTTTCTTCAATTTGTAACATGTACTCCTGAAGTCGTTGAGGCTGTTAAAAATTTTATATGACTTAAGGTAGTTCGGCCCTTTAAGCAAAAATTCAAGAGATCTTCCAAACTCCGTATATAAGTAGTTAAATACATAATACACACGCTGTTAAAATTTAGAGACGATTGACCGTGTCTAACTAAAGATATTTGCAATTAAAAATGATGTTTTTAACATACGCAGCATGAGAGAAACGTGGGAAAATGACCAACTTTATAATACATAATACACACGCTGTTAAAATTTAGAGATGACTTACCACGTCTAACCGAAGATAATTGCATTTGAAAATGAAATTTTTACCATACGGAGCGGCAACGTTGCAACGGGTCAAATGGCGGAGTTTTAAAAGAAGCGCGAAAATACAAAACAGCTAAACACATATAATGAAATAATGCGAATAATACTAATGAATAAATCATTGTATACGTTTCATTAATAGTTATTAATAGATAATATATATATATATCAATTTACAACGATAAAGTGAATATAGAAATGAATGACTAAGTAATTAGTTAATTTACTTTATTAATATTTTTTTAATAATTTATTTAATTATTTATTTATTCACTCAACTTGTTTATTATCGTTTTTTGTTGCTTTTTTCTCTCGTAAACTATTTACTATTTTCATCTTCTTATTTAATACTTTTTTATTTATAAACATTCCTTTATGACGTAGTTGGTCACCCATAATTAATTTATTTATTAAAATAACCAAAATAGTTTACAGGACTTAATGCTTACATTTAGATCGCGGGCATAAACTATAAGTAAGTCTGGGCTATACAAGGCAAGTAAGAGAATAAATATGCGACGTTGTCATATTTTCATGCAGGCTAATCTATATTAGTGTGCGCGTATTTGCATAGAGGTTACAGTAGTGTGAGGAATACAGTCCAGTAAAAAAAAAAACGTGGACTATAGCGTTAGCTCAATTGTTACGCGATACACCGGTAGAGATCCAAAACATTCTGAGCGGACTGTAGGGACAGAACTACCTTAAAACCATCATAACTTATAAAAAGGCAAAAAGATGATAGATTGCTCAATGTCAAAGATATGTGACATCCAATTATTTTATAATTATCATTAATTTTTTACTTACAGCTGACGGATCGTGGTCATGGTCTGGTACAAATTGCGTGACTCGTAAAAATTCTTTAGTCTTTGTAGTTCTAACTACTAAAAGTGCAGGACATAGTACAACATTAATCCTATAAATAAAAATCAAATAACAAAAGTATTTTTTTTTATAAAATACTAGTATACTAGATTAAACAGTAGTTTTCTAGTATACTAGATTAAATTATTTTAGAAAATTAAAATATACAAACTTTGGGTGTTACGTTGTAAACTTCTTTAATGTAAACTGGTTTTCGGTTGACACTGCATCTAAAATAACGCTCGTCATAAATTAAATCTTTATTACATCCTTCGGGTAAATTTTTTACTCTATTCAATTTTTTTAAATTTATACAAGTGAATGAATAATTTTCATTCTTCGTGTAAGCATGTAATTTATCCTCCAGCTCCTTGTTACGTAGGAAAATATCATTTATCGCAAAAGTGTGGCTGCTTTCACCCATGATCAAAAATTATTTTTTAATTTATGTGGAAAATAATATCAAGATACTTTATTATAATTATTATATTACTATCGTAGTAAAACTTTATGCTGGTATAATTGCATACAAGCTATGTTCACAAAAGATTCAGTAATCAAACCGCAAGACTCAAGAAAAAATTATTGTTTTAATTTTTTATACTATTTAATTTCAATGAATGGTAAAATGTTAGTAATATTTGATTATAAATTAAGTAAGATTTCGATTATATATGTTTTTTTGCTGAATTAACTTTATAAATGTTCTAACTACACATTAAATTGACACTGAAGGTTAATGAGACTATAAAATATAAAACGCGTCTTTACAACAGAATTTTGCTGCTGAGATAACCCAGTAAACACGTTTACGTTAATGTGACGTCAAAATGACATTGGGCTATGTCAGGATTTACGTAAGATATAAGTCAGGAATGAGTCATATGTGACTCATTATTTCAAACTTACTGACGTAAGATTCTGACGTAAAAATATGACGTAGTCATGACGTCAGTATTATGTCTCAATGACATTTATGACGTCAATATGACGTATGTGTGATGTCTATATCAAGATAATGATGTCATTATGACGTAAAAGTGATGTAAAAATTGTACCTCAGAAAAAATAGTAAACAAAAAAAAAATATCTCAAAAATCAAAAGATTGCAATTTCGGAATCAATTATAGTGTAGTGGACTTATTACAAACTTTAAAACACTAGCTTATATGTTAATACTTGATAAAAAATCCTGAGGTATGCTGGGCTCGAACTCGGGTCCTCTCGCGTCGAAGTCTGGAACGCTGCTCACTTGTCCAAGTAACGGTTCATGTCATGTAGACCTTACATGACGAAAAATGCTTATTTCATAATTTTTTCTGAGATTAAATGGATTTTAAGAGTTGGAATCGTATAAAATTCAAGTTAATCTATATATATATATAGGAGACTTTCTATAGATATAGTCACTCATCACAATATCTCTGGAACTATAAGACCTAGAGACTTGAAATTTGACAGGAATATTCCTTTCGTCGAGTAGAGGTCAGCTAAGAACGGATTTTATAAAATTCCACCCACAAGGGGGGGTTGCGGGGGCGTTAACAATGAAAAATTCTCGTTTTTAAACTATAGCTTCTATCGACTCCAAATTTGGTAGGAATCTTCTATAAAAGCTGTAGAAATAATCTATGAACGAATTTTACGATATCTAACCTCCACTAGGGGTCTCGGGGGTGGCTATCAACAATGAAAATTTTTAATTTCCAAGCTATAGCTCCTACAGACTCCAAATTCTCATTTCAAATTTTTTTTCTTCGTGTCAATTATTATTCATTTTTGAAAAAAAGCCACGCAAACATTATAATGGTTGCACATTGAAAGTTACAATGAATATTAGCTGGAATAATTACATGGATAAAAGGTATATGCTACTTCGATGAAATTTGGAATTTGTGAAAATCAAAACAATACTCTAATTAAATTTCAAGTTTAGATCTAAAAATACAATTCTATAAAGTGCCCAGCGAAGCGGGCGGGTAACAGCTAGTAATTTATATAATTTCATGAGATTTCATTAAAACTCATAAAATTTCATAAAGTTCAAAAAAACTTTGTAAAAAATATTATAAAAGGCTAGCTTGGGAAACTTGCGGTAATGAATAAGCAATTTATAAATTTTCACAAATTTTCATAAAAATTGATTTAACCCTAGTAGCAATTTGGTAAAAACCTTGTGCCAGCATGGATCAAGATACTGTAGAAAGATTGTAGATCAAGAATTGTACAAGAATTGGTCCAGATTCATGACCAAGATTATTGGTCAAGACTTGAGCCAGACTGTAGTAGAAGCGATCATTAATGTTGTGTTAAATTAATGAGTGTTGTATTTAACATGATTTTATACTGTGTCATTTACCATGACTCCCAAGAAAACTTACCTTACTATTTGCCGGATGATTGAGATGATTGAAATTTGTGTTAAATATTTCTAAAACATATTCTCCATTTTTCTGAACTATATGTAACTGTATGTACGATGGACACTCATGATTAAAGGTGCTATAAAATATATTAAAAATAATGTTATAAAATTTTTCGGTGAAAGTAAGGTCGTTCATATATATGTAGCGATATATAGCTATAAAAAATCTTATTAGAGTTAAAATAGTTTTCAATACGTAACAAATTAATACATCCACATGCACATAACAATTTTTTTTTCATGTTGAATATTATTCACGTTCTATTATTATTATTAATATTTTAATTGTTTTCAATATTATTATTATCTTCCGTAGAATTTTTACGAGTTACCAAAGTTGAAGTATTACGTTTAACAAATTTCGATCCGCATTCGGTTAAGGCTAACCCAGAAGCAATTAAAGAGTATGATCGGTTAAGAAAATCTTATATAATTGATCTTCGAATCATTATAATTACAAAAACACGTTGGTCTAAATTAGGGGATTCAATTTGGAGAGTCGAAAAATATTTTGATTAAAGTGAACAACATAATACAATAAAAACAAAGTCATGTATTGATTTATTGAAATTTCACGGCATAGAAAATTCCGAAGGTGATTTTAGCTGTGTCAATTCTGTTCTTCAGTGTATTTTTCATAACAAAATTATCCAGTTATTATTAGAAAACGATCATAAAAATGCTGCACTCAGTATAAATTATGCAAATTATTTTATATATATATATATATATATATATATATATATATATATATATATATATATATATATATATATATATATATATATATATATACGAATAATAAAACAATATTGAAATCTACATTGATAATAGAGAAAACATGCAAACACATAGGTATTGATGATGGAACGAATCTATTTATAGTACTATCTACTTTACTTAGTGAAAATGAAGATATAAGTAAATTAGTGCAATACGAACTATTATATACTGATTGTTGTAAATCCTGCAATTGTATAAGTACATATACATTTGTCAATAATATTCTACCTCTTTTGAAATTGAGAGTAGCACGAATGTTTTTGAATTACAAGAATTAATCAGTAAGCTATATGGACATTGTTTTATTACTTCAAAATTGTGTAATAGATGCCAAAAAGGACAGGAAACGCATCGTAAAATTACATTTAATTCCTGTCAACAAATAATAATCCGAACAAAAACAGTTTCACTGTAAATAATTGCGCCAAGTACACGTTCACAACTATTGATTTCCAAAAAAAACCAGCTAAAATTTTTCACTTTACAAAAAGATGTAAAATAAAAAAAAAGACCAAGTAGCCGTTATGATTTTCAATAATTGAAAAAATTTTGTGGCAAATTGAACAATTGAAAACAATTTTTTAACGTACTTGGCGCGTCATTGAGTACCCCAAATTTTTTTCTATGTATTGTAAATGATTTAACAATTTCACTAAAACGAATTATTGATGTCACTTATGGCATTTATACTTATTAAATAAATATATAATTGAGTAGAATTATTTTTCCTTATATGTACTACAATAGAAACCATATGTTTGTTACAACATTACCTGGTATTGCGTTTTTTTGTTTTTCTTGGTCTGACGTTTTTGTTCCGGGACCATATTTACATTTATAATCAATCCGTCGATAACGTAATTTATTTATTATATCGCTAATTTCTAAATCGCATAAATTAGTTTTTTTAAAATATGATGGATATAATTTGTTCGATCTTAAACTTGTGTATAGTTCCCCAGTAATATCAGTCACTCTTGTCATATAATGTATTAAATCAGCATAAGACTTAAAAGTATCTCCTACTTTCAACGGATGTTGATCAGGATTCATAATTGAAAACCGATGAAAACTTAAGTCAATTAATCAATATCAATTTAAAGAGATCAAGGTAGAATTCTAATAATCGAATTAGTTTTTATATGCATAAACAATATACAAAAATAATAATGTCGTTTAAAAGATATATATTGCGACGTTGCGTACAACCGAATGATTGGCTTCACAGTATGAACATCAGTATAGACAATAGGTTTCATATTACAAAAGACGTTAAAATACGGAATCATTCGTGCTTAATAATCACGGAGATCCGTGATGGCATGTCAATCACAGATATCCGTTGCTATAATCTCAGTCACAGATATCCGTTGCTGTAAGCTCAGTCACGAATATACATGACAGCCTCTTAATCACAGATATCCGTTGCTGTAATTTCAATCACGAATATCCGTTGTTGTAAGCTTCAAATCACGGAAATACATGACTTGAAAAAGCATTAATCCGTTAAAGTTTTAATTCTATAATTATTAAATTTTAAACAATACCGCAAATCACTAAAAAAAACACTTTACTGAAATCTAAATAAATGTATTGTTATAGAATCTTTAAAAAATACAAATATTTAATACAAAAAAAAGATTAAAAACAATTGTAATACGGTCATCTTGATAACTATATGTTTAATACAAATCTGCATCATATATTTCAGTAATTAAAATACTTCAGAAGTATCAGTTGTTTTAGCACAATGCTATGTCTACTCAAAAGTAGAAGATTTATTGAGGAAAATAAAGACAAACATACTAAGTGATAAAAAAATTAGCAATAGAAAAATTAATCATTTGGAGATATTACACAAAGATCTTCGGAATTGCATAAGTGATAGTTCGGAAGATGAAAATAACATTGTCAGACCAAATTAGGCTGTTGAAAAATTGACAACAACGTCAGAAGCAAAAACAGATAACGCTGAAGATATTGATATCAACGATATACCTATTGTCTTAGTCGATAAAGATGTAAATACCAACATAGACATAATCAACTTACAGCCGAGTACAAGCCGAGGTAGACCTAAATTAAAAAATCGACCTCCAGTTGGTTTCCAACACTTGAAATTTGTTAGAATTTTGCACGTAGAAAAAGAAAATCAATCTCCAGCTGCTACTGCTTTGACTGTTTCTACTGCTCGATCGGAGGATACCACAATCTTGGATTGTTCTACTGTCTGTTTCCCTACAATACCTACTACGACTAGTTCAATTGAACCTGAAATAAATGATGATGTTATTCAATCTCAGGCTGGCTCTCTAGTGGACATTCGATTGGCTAATACCAATCAAGATGACATTCCAATGGAAACTGGACTTATTGATGACAATGAAGGTCAATCTGTTTCTTCTGCTACTTCTACAACTATCAGTGCAGAAGACACGGCTGCTACTACTTTGACTGTTCCTACTGCTCGATCGGAGAATACCAAAATCTTGGATTGTTCTACTGTCTGTCTCCCTATAATACCTACTACGACGAGTTCAATTGAACCTGAAATAAATGATGATGTTATTCAATCTCAGGCTGGCTCTCTAGTGGACATTCGATTGGCTAATACCAATCAAGATGACATTCCAATGGAAACTGGACTTATTGATGACAATGAAGGTCAATCTGTTTCTTCTGCTACTTCTACAACTATCAGTGCAGAAGACACGGCTGCTACTACTTTGACTGTTCCTACTGCTCGATCGGAGAATACCAAAATCTTGGATTGTTCTACTGTCTGTCTCCCTATAATACCTACTACGACGAGTTCAATTGAACCTGAAATAAATGATGATGTTATTCAATCTCAGGCTGGCTCTCTAGTGGACATTCGATTGGCTAATACCAATCAAGATGACATTCCAATGGAAACTGGACTTATTGATGACAATGAAGGTCAATCTGTTTCTTCTGCTACTTCTACAACTATCAGTGCAGAAGACACGGCTGCTACTACTTTGACTGTTCCTACTGCTCGATCGGAGAATACCAAAATCTTGGATTGTTCTACTGTCTGTCTCCCTATAATACCTACTACGACGAGTTCAATTGAACCTGAAATAAATGATGATGTTATTCAATCTCAGGCTGGCTCTCTAGTGGACATTCGATTGGCTAATACCAATCAAGATGACATTCCAATGGAAACTGGACTTATTGATGACAATGAAGGTCAATCTGTTTCTTCTGCTACTTCTACAACTATCAGTGCAGAAGACACGGCTGCTACTACTTTGACTGTTCCTACTGCTCGATCGGAGAATACCAAAATCTTGGATTGTTCTACTGTCTGTCTCCCTATAATACCTACTACGACGAGTTCAATTGAACCTGAAATAAATGATGATGTTATTCAATCTCAGGCTGGCTCTCCAGTGGACGTTCAATCTACTAATACCAATCATGGTCTTAATAAAAAATTGATACAGTTTTTGAGTTTATTAATTTCTCAAGACTTAGTTTCTGCCGTCGTCGAGAAAAAATTAACTATTAAAAAAAAGGATTTAATAAAATTAAATCCGTTATCAGATGCTGTCCCATATGTATTCGATGATTTACCGGAAATAAATGGTTACTTTGAAGCACTATCACTTAGAACATTGAAAACTGCAATAAAGAGAAAAATTAGCAAAGATTCATGGACTTGTGAATCTTGTAAAAAGTTAATCAAAGAAGAAATAGAGGCCAGTACAATGTGTGACGATTGCTGGTACTGGTTTTACAATAAATGCGAAGCTGTTCCTAAAAAGCTCCGAGAGTCGATCAAGTGGTACTGTAAAAAATGCCGCTCTAAGTAATTAATTTTTTTATTTACTATATTATTTACTTATAATAATTATATTCTTAATATTATGTTTTTTTTATATCTGGTCAGTCTTTTTTTAAATCAATAAACTATTTAATTATTGTTGTTTCATAAAATGGCTTGTTTAATTTTCTTAATTAGTCATATCCATTACTGTAAGTTCAGTCACGGATATCCATATTGCTGTAAGCTTCTCTATCACTGATATCCGTTACTGTTAGTTCAGTCACGGACGACCGTTGATATCACCTTTTTTATCACAGCTATACCTATCAGTGTATCAATTAAAAAATTTATTTTTAATTTTGCCGACTAAATAAATTATAATAGTTCTTTCTGTAGCTATGACAGAAGTTCTGACACTTTCTCCACAAGAGAACAAACATCTGCTGCGCAGAAATTGAGAAAGCTTACAGTGAGATTTCCAGGAGTTTCACGCTAAACTGCGAGCTTTTTTAAAAGTTAACTGAATATTTCTTGAATTTAATTGATTCTTGTGCAGAAAATTAATGTTCTGTGCATTGAATTATGATCTTGAGTTTGCCTCAAGTTAATTTTAAGACGAATATACTGTGGAATGTCTGAAGAGAGGAAGAAGTAATGAAAAAATAATGAAAAATTTTTCTAAATTAGGTTTTATTATTTATTATTTGAAATTATTATAAACTCAAAACCTTCGCAGACTGAATTTATACATTTTGTAGATAACTGATAAATAATGTAATATCTACTTACAGTTTCATAATGTAGAAAATTAAGTTAAAATTTCTTTCCAGCTAAAAAAATATTTTTACAATTGTACATGTACTCAAAATTCAAATTGCGCGCGCTAATAAATATGTATATTTATTTTAGGGGTTTAATTATAAATAATAACATTTAGAGGTATTTATTTAAAACATTTATTATGGAAATATCCATAACTGTCTTAATACACCTTGAAATTGTTGGAGTCACGGAACATGTGCTGCCGCCCGTGTCTCCATTATTTTACAGTCACGGATAAAATCTCATGAATGTCTCGTTTTGAAATTACAGCCACGGATATTCTAGGGATATTGTTACGACCACGGAAATTTTCCCGATGGAGAAACTAGGGTACAATTCGTGATTTTTTTAATTTTGCAGGCACGGATATCATCCGTGGAGCGTAAACGTTTGATTTTCCGACGAGCGTAAACTTGTTTCCGTGATTGTAGTTGTATCCACGGATGCAAATAATTTTCCTTCCTCCGTGTTTACTACATGTCCGTGACTTTAGCTTCATCCGTGGAGCGTGTCAATAGACACTTCGATACACTAAAAAAAATTTCTAAGTCCTCAGAACAACAAAAGTTGTGAAGAAAATTTTTTTTTTTTAAATTGAAATTAAAAAAAATTATTTTGAAAAAAAATTATTATTTTCAAAAAAATTTAATTTTTTAGGATAATAAAAAAAACATACACATACATACATAGAGACATAAAATTACCATTATAAAAACCTTCGAGGAACCTTCCTAGGACCTCAAAACGTCAAGATCTGATTAAAACTCGATTTTCGAAAAACGGATTAAAACCATTAATTTCCCGATTTTCGAATTTATTTAATTTTCTCAGCAAAAAGTTAATGAACAATAAAATTTTGCAAATAGAACTTTTCACTAAATCGAGTCGACAGATATGAGAGTTGGAGAAGTTTTTACGTCTAGGCTGCTCTGATTTTTTTAGGATCGCGTCGAAAAGTTCCTATTATTGCTCCCCGGGAAAAAATGATCAGACCTGATCAGGCATGAACAGGCATGAGTCTTCAGGCCTGATCAGACATGAAAAATGACCATGCCTGATCAGGCCTGGACAGGCATGTTCAGGTCTGATCAGATCTGTTCATGTATCACTCGATCAGGTCCATAAAAAAAAAAAAATCGGTGCCGACGGGGATTCGAACCGTGGACCTCGCGCTCTTCAAACTGACACTTTACCTCTTGACCAAATGACTCATCTTGACTTATGAATATCTTTCAAGCTACTTTAAGTAATTCAAATTTTATACAAGATTTATCCTTATAGTTAACTGAGTTCTAGACCTAATTTATTAATTATTAATAATATTAATAATTAATTATATATTAGAGTGATTTATTAGGGACGGCTATGTATTTCTTTCGCTCCATTAACATATGGTTCTACACTGAGAGACAATTTTATTTAATAGTAATAAAACAGTTTATTTATGGACTTGAAAAAAAAAATTTAGTTAATGTTAGTAAAATTATATTTCATTTAAATAAAATTATATTAGTATTTAATAAAATTTTCTTAAATACTAATAAATTTTTATTAAAATAACTACGAGCATCGCTTTCGTTTGATGTCATTAATACGAATATTAAGTCATTAAAAAAAATAATCTCAAAAAAAAAAATTAGTATTCACCAATTAATAATAATATATTCAAATATATTTTCACAGTAAAATCTTTTAATAAATAGTATTAAGATTTTTTAACAAGACATCCTAACCTAACCTATTTGTTTACTTCATGACGAATCACATGTAGAGATTTTAAATAATAAAAATAAATAAATATTCGATTGAATTTATGAAATCACAGTCTTTATTTTTAACAAATGCGTCTCTAAATTGTCTGGTTTTCTGCTTCTGTTTTCATTCTATTAAATAATGTCTAACTCTTATCGATTCATTTGTAAAATTTTGAAATTTAAGTGCTCAAAAATTAACATCCACTCGGATAACAACAATTGTAGACTTTGTATTTCAAAATATAGTTCCAACAAAATTCAATTTTACTTAATTATGTATTCAATTAATTTCTGATCAATACTTGTTAGTTAGTTAATTAATGAATTTTCTTTATATTACATGTAGATAAATAGTCATTACATACTAAGAAACACTTATTACTATTTAATAAAATTTTTATTAGTATTTAAGGAAATTAAATTAATATTAAATAAATTTTTATTTGGGATTAGCCAAATAAACGTTTTATTAAATAGTAATGAAATTTCATTACTATTAAATAAAATTGTCTCTCAGTGTAGGCTAGATATCAGACATGGTCAGGTATGATCAGGCCTGAGTGTATTTAACGCTTCATAAATGAACAGACATGAGCAGGCATGAACAGGCATGGACAGGTCTAATCAGGCCTGAGCGTATTTAACGCTTCAGACATGAACAGGCATGAACAGGCATGAACAGGCATGAACAGGCATGAACAGGCATGAACAGGCATGAACAGGCATGAACAGGCATGAACAGGCATGAACAGGCATGAACAGGCATGAACAGGCATGAACAGGCATGAACAGGCATGAACAGGCATGAACAGGCATGGACAGGTCTCATCAGGTCTGAGCGTATTTAATGCTTCAGACATGAACAGGCATGAGCAGACATGAACAGGTCTGATCAGGTATAATTTCAGGCCTGATCATACATGAACAGGCCTGATCAGGTCTAATTCCAGGCCTGATCAGATATGAACAGGTCTGATCAGTCCTGATCATTTTTTCCCGGGTAACTTTATTGAGAAATATAGGTTTTGATTAAATGATTAGATTTGTAGTTTTTAATTTAATACATATATTGTTTAAGAATCAAATTAATGTTCAAAAATTACAATTTATATACAATGTTTTGTTTTGTATTTATTTAATACAATAAGTAATGTTTCAAAATTGTACCTGGTTGTGTCTTTCGATTAAGTTTATAAGTTTCACTGCAACTGATTTGAATTGACACTTTATTCTTGATTTACGATTTTAATATTTGTTAGATTGGTGTAATTATTTATAATTGACTTAGCGTTGCACTTTACTTTTGAATATTAATTTTTTTTTGTATTTGATTTGAACTTTTCTTAGGACGATGTTAATCTTCTTCCTCGTGGACTTGAGGAAGAAGGCTATTGCGCATGTCCAGCGAGAGCGATCAGCCAATAAAGCGGTCGATTCATGGCGTGATCGAGAGGCTAATTTTCCATTGGCGGTTAGATTTTGCGGGAACTGGCGGTGGACAGGTGCGTCTCTTGAAATTGGGAGTCCCCCAGGAGCGACTTCATCGCTACTGGGCCTGGTTCACCGAACAGATGTGTTGCAAACTTTGCTACTGATTACAAAAATTATGCTTCAAAATTATAACTTAATTCTATAACTAATATTTTAACTTAGTTTTAAATTCATTTTGTAATCTCTTTTCTTTCTATTTTATTTTTGGTCTACAATATCCTCGTCATCGTCATATCATCTTCATCTCCGTCATCTCCTTCTTCATCTTCGGCCCCTTCATCACCTTCGTCTTCATCCTCTTCGTCTTCATCCTGTTCATCTTTATCGTCTTCTTCATCTTCTTTAATGATTTCTCTGTGTAATTTAGTTTTACCTAAAATGAGCGTCATTTTATCATTTTTTAAAATTCAAATTGATATTATTTAAGTTCTAATCTACCTTTTGATTTTTTTCCAGTTTTTTTCATTTATTCAGGACAAACAACAAAAAGAATATTTAAATGAGATCAAATATGAAATTGCAATTGTTAGTTGTCATGTTCAAAAAAGTAATTGAAGCAAGCATTTTTAAATTCAACGAAATTATCTACAGCTACAGTCTCAGCTGGCAGTGCATTCCAGATACGTATCCCTAGCGGATCCATATACACCGTGTAAACTTAGTGTAAACTCGGTGTATACTTAGTGTCAGTGTATATTAGGGATTTATTTGGTGTATACTCAGTGCATATTGAGTATACACTAAATACACTCTATGTTTACACTGAATTTACACGGTGTATACGCGCACGATATACATTGAGTTTACACTCAGTATACACTAACGGTGCTGCTATTGACACGCTCCACGGATAATATCCGTGTCTGTAAAATGAAAAAATGGCCGAATTTTGATCAATTTTTTTCATCCGTGACTGCATTTAGAAACACGGATTAATTATTCCCTATCGTGAAAATTCCCGTTGCTCTAACAATATCCCTAGAAATATCCGTGCCTGTAAAATGAAAAACGGTCGAATTCGACCGATTTTTTTCATCCGTGACTGCAATTAGAAGCACGGATTAGTTTCCCCTTTCCCCGACAATTTCCGTGGCTCTAATCGCACACCTATAAATATCCGTGCTTGCAATTGTAATTAAAGGGGCACATAGGGGGTTTTATCCGTGACTGCAATATAATGGAGCCACGAACGGAAGGATATTACTGCTGTTATGCCTCCATCTAGTGTGAATGATGTTTTTCTCTTTTATTAGAGAATTATCTACCGTCGTTTCGCCCGGGAGCATTAAAATACTCGGCTTTAGTGCGGGAAAGGAAATTTAAATATATTTAAATGACATAAAACGTTTTGATGTTTTGTTTGTAGATAAATTAGGATTATTTCGATTTTTTTTTATTTAATAATATACTAAATCAAAGAATAATATAGATATTTTGAAAATTTACAAAGTTAAGCTCTAATATTTTATCGGTTCGAATTATTATATATATATATATTTATATATATATATATATGGGGTATTCCATGTCAAATCGACCACTTTTGAACTCGACCCCTTCAGATTTCGCTGAAACTTTATCATTCTTTTCTACCCTTTGAAAAACGCTTTTGAGAATTTTTTCAAATTTTTTTGACCAACCCAAAAAAAGTTATGAATTTTTTAAAAAAATGGCTCTTTTATTTTCAAATAGCCATAACTTTTTTTGACATTGACTTTTTGGTATCTTTTTTTTTTTTTAAATTTTTGTTTTTGAATGAACTTTTTGAAAAATTACACAAAAAAAATTAAATATGTTAAATTTAACGAAATAATCGGATTTTTCGAATAAAATCGTGATTTTTTCAAATTACGTCAAGTTTTTTTTTTTTTTTATTTTTAAAAAAAAACTTCAATTAATTTGACAACTATTTCCGTGAAGCCCGGAATGGGCCGAATTTTTTTTTTATTTTTTTTTAATTTATAAAAAAAAATGTCAAATTTTCAAAAATTAACAAAATTTTTTTTTTTCGTAAAAATTACTTCTATAACTGAATAAGTCCGATCCATCGATTTTTAGAAATTATATAGTTTACCTACAAGCTTTACGTGCCATTATAATGACTGGGATTAATGATTAATACAGTTAATTCTCAATGATTTCGAAAATAATGCATCAATTATTTATTTATTTTCTCTCTGACGCTTAAATATTTTACAAATTCTGTATTCATTCGAGTTTGAAAAGTTTTTAACTATCAAACAACCATTTTTATCCGGAATTACACAGTGTATTTGATGAGTGCCTACAATTGGTTTGGTTTTTAAGAATCGTTCATTTAAATCATTTGCTGCTGCTTCATAATCTTCAATGGGTGAAAACTTGACCATAATATTTGGCAAATTATCCGGATTAGATGTCCATTCAAAAAATCCGATAGGCGTTGTTATTTGCTTATCAACTGCAAGTTGGAGACTCGCTCTTGCTGCAAATCGTTTGAGGATGCCTCCAATACCATCACACGGCCCTTTACCATGGGCAGTCGCAAAAAAATGCCATTCAGCAGGAATATCAAAATCCTCTTCATGATAGTATAAATTTACAAAATTTTTGAAATTTTTGGACTGTTGAGGAGCCCCATCAGAAAAATAATAAATTTTATTGCAGCGTTCAGGAAGGTCTTTTATATAATTGGTTATTAATTTGATGAAAACATGAACAGCTACAGCATCGTGATTATTACAGTCTGAAATAATCGCTAAACTCTTGTGTTCAAGTTTGTCATTTACTTTATAGTAAATAACCACCGGAAAAACAGTGGCCTGGTCATTATTCCAGTGAAAACCAGATGCTGCGTTCTGCACTACAAACGTATAATTTTCTGCAAAATCACAAATGACAACAAATTCATTTGGTTGTAATGTTTCTTTCAATGTTTTTAAAAATTTTGCTTGTTCCTTAGCGATGAATGTGTGAGGAAGAAGAGTCTTTAATTCGCCACAAAAATTTTCGACAAATTCTTCTGCTGGCTTAATAAAAGTTTCTAAACTGCATCTTGGTTTTGATATCCAATACTTGTACGTAATATTTTCGATTTCTTGGTCCTCAAAACATGTCAATAAATTGTTACTCAACTCATCTACCCCCGGACATTTCTTACATCCACCCAAATAACATTGATACGATGGATTCTTACAAATAATCATATTCAAGCAATCACTGTAGTGTTTCATAGGATTTTCTGTATTTCTTGTTAAAGATTAAACATTTGCACCTAAAATGAAAGGACATAAGTGAACTAAAAATTCATGCATTTATAATTATTAACTAGTTTGATAATTACCAAGCATCATCAATTTAACGTTTTGGTGGATCGTACATACACAAATAGTATGTGTTCCACTTGCTCCAGCTAATATACAATGTTTTGGTCGCAAAGAAGCAAATTTGGAAAATCCAATTTTTTCTGTAGGGTTAGTTTCATGGAAACATTGGTACAGTTCTTGTAAATTAGATAAAATGAGTAGTTTTTGGACATGGATTCGATTACCATCATCACTCCGAATCGAAACAAAGTCTTTCATCCCGGGCATCGGCGCACTATACTCATCATCGTTATAAAAATTCTCAACCTTTAATTTCACTTCATTAGTAATTGTTTTCCCTATGATAAAAAAAATGTTAAGTAATTAAATTTTTAGTTGGTTTTGATTTTATGCTATACATACCTAATTTTGACTCAGATGTTGACAGTATACCTTTTTCTTCAATCAAATTTTTAGCCACCCTTGACCAATGTCTTGATGTATTCATAACTTCACAGATATATCTTTCACTCCAATTTTCAGGTAGCAATGTTAAAATTTGTATTTTTACAGATTTTTCTGTGTCTCTATCGTTGAATTTGTCGTGTAACTTTTCAATTAAAGAGCGAAAATTTGCAGCATCATCATCGATCGACTCATCATCGATCGACTCTTCATCGGTTGAAGAGAGCAAAACTTTTTTCAAGCTGTCAGATATTCGATTTATTTTGTTGTTCAGAAATCGATTATTATTCAATATTCTTGATGGAATTGGTGATTGATTTAACAGTTGTAAGGCTTGGTTTATTATGGGTAGTTGAGTTGCAGCGCTAACCTGGGATGCAGATGTTGATTGAGAACCTTGGGGTTCGCTACTGAAGGACAAAGAACCTTAAAAATATAATAAAAAATATAGTTGCTAGAAAAGTATTTGAGTATAAACAATTAAATAACTTACGGAATGATGTAGATAAAGGGAGATCTGTGGCAGTTGTATTGCTATCATTGTCGGACTGATCATTAGATTCATTACTGTCACTAAAGTTATTGCCTTCATGATCATTTACATCAACAGTGTTGGTTTGTTGATTAACTAATACGGAAGCTTTTTTTCGACACGAACTACATAGTAAACTACAATCACCTAAACTTAACAATAATTTTACACTATCGGTCGCATGACGTAAATCACTTGTTTTATTATGTGGTTTTAAATTGAATGGATTACAACACCGAGAGATTTGCGTTTTTGACTCCATAATGTTTAGATAAATTTATTTTATCAAATAGAAATTTTAATATTATTTAAATAACTGATCCTTCAAGAAAGATTAAAACAGAAAAGTGTGTATAAAGAAGAGGAATAATTTTTTTATTTAACAAATGCACCAACTAGAATCTTCCATTAAACGATAAATTGCACAACAGATTTATAGGTTAGTTAAAATATTAAACTGCAAAAGTTTCACTTACAAATGAAATCATACTACCGTGTAACATCTGCTTAATTGACTATGGGTAAAGATATTTTTATCATATTCTAGATTATCGATCGAATTGATGTATTAAAATTTGAATCGTAGGCAGCATAATCGCAGACTAAGCTTATTAGTGGACAATGTAATACCTTAAAATCGATTAATAGGACTTATTTAGTTAAAGAAGTAATTTTTACGAAAAAAAAAAATTTGTTAATTTTTGAAAATTTGACATTTTTTTTTATAAATTAAAAAAAAAATAAAAAAAAAATTCGGCCCATTCCGGGCTTCACGGAAATAGTTGTCAAATTAATTGAAGTTTTTTTTTAAAAATAAAAAAAAAAAAAAACTTGACGTAATTTGAAAAAATCACGATTTTATTCGAAAAATCCGATTATTTCGTTAAATTTAACATATTTAATTTTTTTTGTGTAATTTTTCAAAAAGTTCATTCAAAAACAAGAATTTAAAAAAAAAAACGATACCAAAAAGTCAATGTCAAAAAAAGTTATGGCTATTTGAAAATAAAAGAGCCATTTTTTTAAAAAATTCATAACTTTTTTTGGGTTGGTCAAAAAAATTTGAAAAAATTCTCAAAAGCGTTTTTCAAAGGGTAGAAAAGAATGATAAAGTTTCAGCGAAATCTGAAGGGGTCGAGTTCAAAAGTGGTCGATTTGACATGGAATACCCCATATATATATAAAGAAATTAGCAATGAAAAAATCAATTTATTAGAGATTTTATATAGTGACCTTCAGGATCTCGACGAAAATAATTTTGAACGTGAAATTAATACAGCTCTTCGTTCTAGAGCTACTGGTTCTGAAACTATTGGTGCAAATCAAAGTACTGATAATGTCTCAACTACAGGAATAGGTACGCGGGACGTACCTACTATTAATATCAACAATTTGCCAATAGTTTTGCATGATCATGCCTGATCAGGCCTGAAATTAGACATGATCATGTCTGCTCAGGCATGAACAAGCCTGATCAGGCCTGAACGTATATTAACACTCTAGGCCTGATAATATTAAAATCTGTAAAGCAAAAGTGGAATCAGAAACGTGGAGTACAATTAGTTCTGGAAGAAGAGAAAAACAATGATCTTGATCATGGAACTCCAATTCTATCGTCACCTATCAAACTCAAAGGTCGTCCAAGAGATGATATGAAGACAACATCGGGTTACTTTTGTCGACGAAGATCAAAGAGTCATGAATGAAATAAGTAATTAAACGCAATAATATAAAAATTATATTGCTACAACTAAACTGTTAAAATAAAGATGAAGTCCATTTTATTTAAAAATTTTGTTAATCGTTTATTGAGTGTGATTTTTTTCTTTCAGTTATGCTGAAAAAGTGAAAATTTATAAAGTATATACCCGAGTCGAAAATTCAGACCTGTTTAAGCTGTACTTTTCGTCCAACAATTCTTAGAAAATCGAGTCGTCAGGAAAGACTGCTCAGTTAAATACTATATTAACTCGACGCCTGGTTTAACTGTAAATAGTGGAGTTTTGTCCCATTTTGACAAGATTACAGCCTAACCAGGCGTTGAATAATAATAACAATATAAATAATAATTATTATTTTTATTGTACCGTGTAGGGGCGCAGGTTCGAACCCAACTAGAGACCGAATTTTTTTTTTTAGTAACAATAATAATAATAATAATAATAATAATTTGAATAAACCACGCATTTCTGGACGGTTCTTCAAGTTGTGAGAAGTCCATTGCAATTTTTTAAAAATACTTGGTGAAAATGTGTGATAATAAAATTTGCGAATAGAGTCTTTGCAATTTGATGAACCAGCTTCTTTTTGAGCTAAATATTGGCGTAACTGATTCTGACTCTCTTGATTATCATCGTCATCTTCATAAGCATCATACTCATCAAGTGAAGTAATAGGAAAACCTGGAGGACGTGGGTTATGATTTCCGATGTTGTTATTCCTTGGAGCGTTGGCAACCATTGGTTCCCTCTGTCGTAACATGTTCTCTAGGTTATCCATTCTTTCATTTTGCTTCTCGTCAATTCTTCTTAAGCTTGTCACTATTAAATTTTCAATACGTTGATATTGATAATTGTTATCGTCTTTCGGCGATGTACCAGGCTTCGTCTGTTGAGATTTTGCTTTACCATTATTACTATTAAGTTGTTGAGCTGGTAAATTATTAGCATTTTTTTGATTATTTTTTAATGCATATACAGAAAGAGGTGGATCTTGGATCACATTTGATGTTATTGAAATAAATTTTTTTAATGGTATGACATTATCAGATTTATGCGCAACCGGTTTCGTGTTAGAATTATTATTATGTTGGATACTAGTGCTATCATTGTCATTTATGTGTAGATGCTGATCCACTTTTTCTTTTGTAACATTAGTCGAGTCTTCTTTTATTCTTTCTTCAGTTCTCAGCAGTAATTTATTTGTTGGGTCTTCAGTTTGTAAAATGACAATTTCTTCCGCCATTCCTTCAAACATGTCTATCATGGATGCATGCATTTCTTCATTTTTTTCTTCTTCAGTTTTTTCATGGCTGCTTAGTTCATCCTCCAGATCATCATCAGTTGCATCAAAATCCTCCAGATCATCATCAGTTGTTACATCATCAGCATTGAGCTCTTTCTCGCTACTCGATGACTGAAATCTTTTTGGCTTTTCGACATTTCTGCCAGATCTTGTTGCTCTTGATACGGACAGATAGGCTCATATTTAGTATCTGTAAAATTTAAATTCACATACATATTACACAGTAAAAAATTTTGCATCATTGCGTCAAAATAGTAAAGTGAAAGTTCAAACTTCTTCTCAGATTTTTAATTTGATAATTTTTAGACAACTGCTAAATTTCATTAGTAAAGTAATAAACGTATTATTTTACACCACATTATCCGTAAACTATGTAGAACTTATAATAATGAGAATAACAATTGTAGTAAAATTTTCTTTCACTAATACAGTGAGGTTAATTTTAATTTTTGACTACAATCTTGATCCTATTTAAGTATTCTATGTATTCTATATACGAAATAATTTTAGTAAAATTCATTACTTACCAATCGTAACTTTTTAAAATAATAAATAGATAATGTTTTTTATTAGATATTTGATCTCCGTATAACTTTGTTGACATAAAAAACAGCGCGCAGATCTACGGAAATTAATTTCATTTTTTCCTGGGTTACGAGAAATAATCAACATAAACAACTCATCAATAATGTTTCAGTTGATTATAAGACAAAAATGGATTGTGTATTAATACACACATAAGCAATCTTACAAAATTGTAAGCTTAAACATTTCAAAAAATTGCTTCAGAAACTCTTAATAATTATCATATGTCTGAATAATATTGTGTGTCGTTGAATATTAACACTGTACACATCACAGCTGACAGAGTGTAAATAAACCAAATAACCTGAAAAAGAATAGTTTCGTTGTTTGTGAGGACAGAATTGTTCCAGAGAAATTGCAGCATATGTCAATATTTTAATAAATAGCAAGTAGTTTTTTAAATATACCCTCGCGGTCTTCAAACCACAATAAATCCACCGTGGATCAACAGTGGATCCACGGTGGTGCCACGGTGGTTGCAGGACCGCGAGGGAATTACAATTTAAATTACAGTTTCAAAATTAAGAAATCACTTGAAATAATGAATATCTAATCTATACATTTCGGTAAGTATTATATCTTGGTATACATTTTTTTCAATTATACAATTAGTTAATAAAATCTTTGATGTTAAATTTCAGGAAATGTCTAATTGTGAATGTGATCGCTTAAAAAAAGATTTAGCACATTGCTTTGTCGAAAATAATATTAATACTGTTCAAGGTAACAGTATTTTAAAAATTCTTGCGACTCATAATTGTTTTGAAAAATTTCCTAAAGACATCCGTACATTATTAAATACTCCTCAAACTCCTATTACATTAATTGCCATAGAACCAGGTGAATACGTACACATTGGTTTATCTAAGTCATTAATAGAATTGTTATCAAGTGTTTGTGATGTTCCTCTTCAATTGATACTTGATATTAGCACTGATGGCGCTGTAGCTGATAATCGCAGTACCAAGTCATATTGGCCGATTCAGATCAGAGTTATTAACTTGCCTAATACACTTCAAGGCTTCGTCTGTTGAGATTTTGCTTTACCATTATTACTATTAAGTTGTTGAGCTGGTAAATTATTAGCATTTTTTTGATTATTTTTTAATGCATATACAGAAAGAGGTGGATCTTGGATCACATTTGATGTTATTGAAATAAATTTTTTTAATGGTATGACATTATCAGATTTATGCGCAACCGGTTTCGTGTTAGAATTATTATTATGTTGGATACTAGTGCTATCATTGTCATTTATGTGTAGATGCTGATCCACTTTTTCTTTTGTAACATTAGTCGAGTCTTCTTTTATTCTTTCTTCAGTTCTCAGCAGTAATTTATTTGTTGGGTCTTCAGTTTGTAAAATGACAATTTCTTCCGCCATTCCTTCAAACATGTCTATCATGGATGCATGCATTTCTTCATTTTTTTCTTCTTCAGTTTTTTCATGGCTGCTTAGTTCATCCTCCAGATCATCATCAGTTGCATCAAAATCCTCCAGATCATCATCAGTTGTTACATCATCAGCATTGAGCTCTTTCTCGCTACTCGATGACTGAAATCTTTTTGGCTTTTCGACATTTCTGCCAGATCTTGTTGCTCTTGATACGGACAGATAGGCTCATATTTAGTATCTGTAAAATTTAAATTCACATACATATTACACAGTAAAAAATTTTGCATCATTGCGTCAAAAAACTTAGAGTAAAAAATTTTTTGACGCAATGATGCAAAATTTTTTACTGTGCAATATCATTAATTACAATTTCATTTTATCTAACAACAATACAGTTTAAAAATATACTTTGGAAATTTAGAATCTATTGTTGATATTTTTCTGTTATATATACTATAAAATTGCTTTTTGAGTCACTTGTTCGCCCAAAGCTTGAGTATGCAGCGCTAGTGTGGTCACCCACTTATAAAAAACATATTATGTCCCTTGAAAAAGTCCAACGCAGATTTTTAAAATATTTATCTTGGAAGAAAAATGGTACGTATCCTGCGATTGGAATCGATTACTTAGAACTGTGTGCTGATGCTGGGGTGTTGACCTTGGAAGAGCGAAGAAGTTGTGCCGCGATACTGTTCGTAAAAAATTTATTTAAGGTTTTGTGGACTGTTCCAAAATGCTGGAAACTGTTCCAATTAATGTTCCATCTAGATTAAATAGACCAAAGCTATTATTACGTCCGAAAGTATCGCGGACGAATTTCACTCAATCTTCTCCCCTGCACAGGCTGATTGCTGTTTGCAACCAAATAGACCAAATTGAGAACTGTGAGGTGGACATTCTAGCTTATAACCAGCCACTGACTTCAGGTGTGTTGGCCTCCATGATAACTCAGTACCGCTAGACATTTAGTAAGCCAGTATAATTTGTCTTTAACTTTTATCCTCAAGTTAAACTTGGAGATGCACTGTATATGATTGTTCATAACTTAACTGTATTAACTTAACTGTATTAATTAAATGAACTAGATATATGTATAATATTTGATTAATTATTGTGTAAGGTCTTAGACTTATACTTAATTCTTATTAGATTGCAGAATATTTCAATTTTTTTTTTTAAATCAGCTTTTTTAAGCTTAAATTTATATAGAGTAAGCTATCTATCATTTTGTTAATGAATTAATTAATTAATCTGCATTTATTTTCTGCTGTTTTCACTCTGCACTATGTAAAATTTAGATTATTTGATGTTAAATTTCAGGAAATGTCTAATTGTGAATGTGATCGCTTAAAAAAAGATTTAGCACATTGCTTTGTCGAAAATAATATTAATACTGTTCAAGGTAACAGTATTTTAAAAATTCTTGCGACTCATAATTGTTTTGAAAAATTTCCTAAAGACATCCGTACATTATTAAATACTCCTCAAACTCCTATTACATTAATTGCCATAGAACCAGGTGAATACGTACACATTGGTTTATCTAAGTCATTAATAGAATTGTTATCAAGTGTTTGTGATGTTCCTCTTCAATTGATACTTGATATTAGCACTGATGGCGCTGTAGCTGATAATCGCAGTACCAAGTCATATTGGCCGATTCAGATCAGAGTTATTAACTTGCCTAATACACTTCCAATAATAATCGGATTGTATCTGGGAAAGGAAAAACCTTCCGATTCCATTTACTGCAGTAAATTATTCCAATGTGTAACTGAAGAATTTGAAGCTATAGAAAAAAATGGGGGAGTAAATTTCCGAAATAAATTAATCCCGGTGAAATTTAATTGTTTTATTGGAGATGCCCCGGCCAGAGCCTATGTTTTAAAACATATCGGACATACTTCATACAATGCTTGCTCCAAATGTAAAGTACTTGGGCAGTATAGCTATCATCGTATGTGTTTTTTAGGAACTAATCATTGTCTACGAACCAATGAAGAATATAATTTACGTACTGATAAAAAACATCATAGACCAGGTGAAAGTCCATTATCAGTTTTAAAAATTAATCCTGTATCTTACGTACCATTTGACTACATGCATTTAGTGCTGTTAGGTGTAATGAAAAAATTATTCCACGCCTGGATAGAAGGAAAATTTTCTGGGTTCCAAAAATTAAATGAAGAACAGATACAAGAATTAGACAGACGGTTGAAATCTCTGAACGAATGGTGTCCATCGGATTTTGCTCGTCGACCTGATGCGGTGTCATCTTTTGCAAAATATAAAGCAACACAATTTCGCCATTTTCTCTTGTATGCAGGTCCCTGTGTTTTGTTAAATATATTACCAGATTACGCATACACACATTTTTTATTATTACATACTTCAAATTTTGGCTTCACCTTCACCAACTGATGCTCAATTAATATACGCTAAGCATGCATTACATTTATTTGTAAATAAAGCTCCTGAAATCTATGGAAAAGATTTTGTGAGTTTTAACATTCATGGCTTGGTACATCTTGTCGATGATGTAAAACAATTAGGGCCTGTAGATTCACATTCAGCATTTTGTTCCCTCGCGGCTTTTGAATCATTCTGGAACCACTATGTAAACGGTCTGGAACCGTTCTGTAACCAGACAGATTCCAGAATGTTTCCAGAGAGCGTTTGTTACACTTGTCCATTATGTATCCAGAGCATAACCAGAGTGAATACATATCAAAACCATAGTAAATACATTCTGAATCCAGAATGTAACTTGAGTAGATACATACTATATTCAGAATAAATTCATATCAAATCCATAATGTATCTAGAGTGGAAACATACCATTCTCATAATGAGTATATAACGGAATCAGAATGTAAGCTGAGTGGATTCAAAATAAAACCAAAATGAATACACACTACCACCAGAATGTACCAAAATAAATAAATAAATCAGTAAAAATTAACAATTTAAAAAACATTTGATACGATATTTTTTCTTTATTTGTTTTTTTTTATTTTATTTTTATTTTGATTTTTACGTTTCTGTTTCTGAGAGTTTTTCAAGGGGGTGGAGGAGGGATAAGATTTCACATCACATTCACATTCATTAATCTTAATTAAATTTTACGCTTGCCTTATAAATAAATATAGAAAAACGCCCTAACCGAGATTCGAACAGTGAACCTAACGCTCGCGAGGCTATAACCTAACCGCATCGCTATGCGAACGTTAGAGAAACTTATTTGTTAGGAGTTTCATTGACCACATGTATTACTGGCTATCTTGACAGTGTTAGTTTTAACGTTTAAAATTTACCATTTTACTTTGTAAATAGCGACGTTGTTTGTATAGAAATTTCGTAACTGTATTTTACATTTTTTACATAGAATGCGATCATTTTTTAGGTATGAAATAATAAATATCAAAGTTAAAATTCCAAAGTTGAAAGTTAAAATTAAAAGTTACAGAATGAAACCAATTCCACTCTGTTTCCAGAGTGTTTCCAGAATGACTCTAAGGTCGCGAGGGTTTCTTTTTATGTACAATTTGCTACATCTATTTATGTATTCTCTGATAGTCATTCTGAATATAACTTAACGTGAATCTAGATTCAAAGAAAAAAAGGTTTACTTGAGCCAAGAAAAAAAATCTTGACTCAAGAAAATTTCTTTGAAGAAATTGAGCATCTTGAGCTAAGATAAAAAAATTCTTGAACCTAGAAAATTTTCGTGTTTACGTAAATTTTTCTTAGTTTAAGAATTTTTTTTCTTAGCCCAAGATAATCAATTTCTTAAAAGAAATTTTCTTGAGTCAAGTAAACCATTTTTTATGTGTACGAAATTTGAAGTCAAGTAAACTGAAAGACTTGAAATCTAAAATATAATAATCAATTTGGCAGTAAATTTTACCTAATTTCGATGCAATTCAAGTATAAGTAGGAAGTAAAATTTTTAACGTTAAATTAACAAAAAGTATTAGCTACAAGTTCTTTTAGCTAAGTTATCTGAAAATGACTAACGTAGATTTTCTTTAACTTTGCTCCAAAATGATATTAAACACAAATTACCATAATTTTGCCGTTAAATTGTTTGTAACTACTGATGTCCACGTTTTTATAGAAAATGTCTGGCTAGCAGGGTTACTATATATAATTACACGCAGCAATAGATAATGACTTCTTATTAATCATGGGGTTATAATATTTATCGGGCGTATAACCTGTTTTCAGTATCTAAATTAAATACCTAACATAAGTACTCCCACTCTTTACATTGATTGAGATATCATTATATTTATTGACTCTGGGTACATTATGGTTCTTATCTGTACTTATTGTGGAAACATTTTGATAACAACATGTATCCACTCTGGTTACGTAATGGGTTTTGTATGTAACCATTGTGGGAACTTTAAGATGACAAAATGTATCCACTTTGAGCACGTTATGCTAATATATCGGTTACAGTACGTATTCACTCTGAAAACACTCTATTATCATTATGTATTTACTCTGGAAACACTCTGTTTTCAAAATGTATTCATTATGGTTTCACTATATATCTATTTTGGTTAACGACTGAACCTAGTATCGTTTCAGTCTAGAAACACGATGGACAAATGTAACAAACACACTCTGGAAACGCTCTGGAAACACTCTGGAAACAGAATGAAGCCATTTCTACTCTGTTTCCAGAGTGTTTCCAGAATGACTCTAAGGTTGCGAGGGTTATGAAAATAACATGCCGGAAATACATAAAAGTGTAAGAACTCATTTTCAACCACTTCAACAATTTTCAAGGCGAACGCAGGAAAAAAATATGTATCATAAAACAAGAAATATAAGAAATATTAATCTAATCCGTGCGTATGCACCTCATACTAAAGGACCATTTCCATCGGAATTTTCAGAAGATTGTCTTCAGTACATGAAAATAACATAAAAAAAATGGCTATTGTCAACAGAGCAAAAAAACCAGACTTGTTTACTGGAAGATAATTCAGTTTGTCTAATAGAAAACATTATCTTCGTTAACAGTATTTATCACTTACTTGTACGCAGATACAATAAAATAAAAAAGATGTACAAGTGTAATATTCCATCACAACCATACACTGATTTTTTCAAATGCTCGAACTGGATGCCTGAATTAGTTTCAGTCCCATTCAGTTCGGTATTGCAAAAGTGTTACCGAATGCCAGCTGTTAATTTTGGTCATTTACTTGAAGATGATATGCAATATATTGTAACATTACTACATGAGAACTAAGAAATTATAGGAAATAACTTAGATGAATGTCTGTATTATTTTTAAAGAAGCTATAATTATGTTAAACTTCACACAATTACATCGAATTTAGGAATTATTGGGTGAGCCTCCGACACGAACGCCACGTGGCTTGTGTTCGTTTGATATCATTGATCTTAAATTGATTTTAAAACTAATAAAATGATTGTTTATTCTCCGAGATTCATTTATTATTATAAATGAAAATCATTATTTAAAAAAAAATACTAAAAAGTTGAAATTAAAAGTGTATAAATATAGAAATTTGTTTGTAAAGTGAAGTGTTGTGCACATTTTCTAATAAGTGTCAAGCATATTTAAGTTGAATAGTTTTTTTTTTTTTTTTGAATAAAGAAAGTATTTTTGAAATATTCAGACAAGATGAATGAAAATAAAAAGTATTCATCTGCAAGATGTAACACCGTTTTAAAATTGACAGTTGAAAGGTGTTTATCATGTAATTTGGATTTCCATCCATGCTGTATAAAATTTCATAAGCGTTTTGATGAAAATAACAAGAGCATATCATGTAAAGGACCATTTGAGAAAATAAATTTACAGATCGCTAATAAAAATAAAAATAATAACAGTCCAGGAACGCTTGCAAGACGATCTACTGGAACAGTAAAAGATGACACGGAAAGCAACATGTTTAGCAAATTGGACAGGCTTATAAGCAATATAGAAAAAAAGTACGATGAAGAGTTAATCAACTTGAAACAGTTTATAATAGATCAAAGAAATAATGAAATTTTGGAATTGAAAATGTCGTTACAAGAAGTCATACACAATGAAATAACTCAAAGTATTAATGACATCCCTATCAAAAATATCCACATGGTATTGTATGGGAATCCATACGAATCCACATAGGAAAGTATGGAATCCATAGGATTTAATGTAGGAATGTATAGATTCCCATGGGAATCCACATAGGAAAGTGTGTTAAAAACGATCGGCAAAGCTTGTCCCTTAAAAATTGTTCTATTTAGAACGATTCATTTAGAAGAACGATTCATTTACATATTCTACTTCTATCATTAATTAATAATTTTACTTTTATAAGTCGTAAATATTGATTTATAAAGATTGAATTTATCAAAAAATAACAAATTATTGTAAATTTACTAAAGTAACATGCCACAAAATGAAAACATTGAAGATAATATATTATTATTTTTATTAAGACTTTAAAGAAATCCAGTAGGTTAGAATATTTGTTCTACATTCAACATAGAACTGAAACAATAGAAAAAAGATAATAAATAAACATAACTTTTCTGTAACTATGTACTAAAAAAATCACAGCGACATACCATCATTTAATATCAACAGATTTTTTATGTAGAGCACTAGCAAGAGACGGTTGATATTTTCCCAATGCCTTGTAGTCTTCAGTATTCTTTATCTCTGTAAAATTGATAATTATGTGTGTCAAAACTATTTCTTTCAACTGTGTTGCATTGTAACGATCTGCCAAAATCAATACTTTTATAGCATTTTCAGTATTTAAAGTTTTGGCTAGAGAAATTTCGCACGTCTCTTTGAGTCCTTGAAGCTGATACTTGTCCGATGCTTCCAATAGTTCTTTAGCAAAATCATCCAAATCACCAATTTGGTCCGTATAAATAAACTCAAGAAGCTTTTCGAATATTTTAGGATCGATATCTGGTATGGTTACTTCATTTTCCTTACTCTCCTTCATGTCATGTGAAAACATAGCTTCAAAAAAGTTGCTCCGCGCAATCAAAATAACCTTATGAGCATCAAACTTTTTATTACCAACTATAATAACTAAAACTAAAACAAAAAAATCAATCATTTATGCTATATTTTATTTTAAGAAAATACATTCTACATAACAATCTTTTACAAAACTTGTGCTAGACTGTTCTCAAGTACGACAGTTACTAACGTTTTCTACCTAGGGATCTTGCTCCCGATATCGTGATTAAACACAATGATTTGACCGGATTTAAAAGAAGTTAAATGTTAATACTTTAAAGCTCTGCTGAATACTGCAAATCCTCTTTTGAAATCATATGAAATAGTTTTTAATACTAAAATAATTAAAAGGGACATTAGGATGTAACAGATTCGAAATTTCTGTTTCTATCGAATACTTCGTAAACCTGACCAAACTTATATTTTGAATACAATTTGGACCGATTCGGACCAGTAGATTTTGAGAAATCTCAAAAAAACTACAAAAAAAGTTTTTTCAAATGTGATTTTTTTGAAATTACTTTTAAACGGCTTTGAAATTTTATGATTATTGTTTTAAAGATTTTTGATGTAAGTAATTTAATTGCAATTCAATGAATAAAGATGCGTTTAAATTAAGTTATTTTTGGATGAATACTTTGGGGAATGCAAGAGTAAAACTTCTTTGGGATAATAAATATGCCTTTAGAATCTTTTATTTATTTCTATAAAAATTATCATTTATCCATAAATGTTTGATTAAATAAATAGATATCATCAATTAAGAAGCTTAATTGTCGATCATTCTTTTGAATCTTCTCATGTTAATAGGGTCGCATTAAAAATAAAATGTTTTTCACCGATTTTTACAGGAGTTCATCGGGCGCGATGTGCATCTTTGTTCTATTTTCAAGGACAAGATATTTTATCCACTGTTTGATTAAAAAACTAACTTGTTATTGAAGAGACTGTACCATTAAAAAGTAATTAGACACTGGTATAGTATCTAAAGAAGGCATTGATTGATTTCAATTATAGCTATTGAAGCCAATTAATTTTAGTGCATCGGCGTCGTTTATTCAACAACGACTTATTTTTTCTGAGCATATTTTAAAAAGTTACTAACATGAAGTTATTGATCATTCTGCTGATAAATATTTACCTTGTAAAGTCTTCGGTAAGAAAAATCCTACCGCCGAAGACCTAAAAAATTAACTATTTCTGTTAAATCCCCAAAGGTGGACGAAGTTCTTATCCGTGGTCCTAACACTCCTGTCTACATGTGCGAACTCGTAAATGGACATGTTAAAGTTGAAACAAAGAAACAAGTAAGTTAAAAATGACAACAATCAATTATTCATTGTTACTTTATTGATAAATTAATTATAACAGAAATTTGACAATAAGACAACCAAGAACTCTTATGATGGTAAGTCTCCCGATTAAAATCCCTCCCATTGAATGAAAGCAAATCCGATTTTTGATAACTTGCAGAAGCGATCTATCCAAAATTGCTGGTGGTGGTGGGCTACAAGGATTACAGTAAGGACGGCGAGCAAAAATCTTTGGACCATGCAGTAAAAATAATCGAAAATATCAACAACGATTACAAATATGTAAATTCCACCCCGCGGGTTGAGGCACTGCTGGCTGGAGTCATCATGATAACGGTGAGTGTGTCTTCAAATTCGAAAATTCAACCGGGTTTTTAATTAATGCTTTTTGTTCCAGGAAGGGGATGTCTACCCGTCACCATGGACTTTCGGGATGAATATCGACCGAAGAGAGTGCAGCTCTACCGTTTGCAACGACAAAGGCATGTGCTCTTACTCCTGTTGGGCGCGGCTAGCCTGGGAAGATTATGCTTTATCTGGATCGGAACTGGAGAGGTTTAGCGATTGCTTGATGATTACCGCGGAGCAATTCGAAGACTTGGACTACGATGCGTTCATCTACTCATTCCCGTGAGTTTCTTAATCGCTAAATTATGCATAAAGATCAAATTATTGATTTGTGGATAATTTGATATGATATTTCCGATTGTTCAGTGGGTACCTGGCTGGGGGAAACGTGTGGAGAGCTAGAACAGTGTGATCTTTGTCCAGTGGAACCGTGTGTCAGTCAAAGCCGGAAGCGATTGTCAGTAATCTGTTTGGGTATTCTTCCTATGGATTTTCGATTGAGCTTGCTTATTTGTGAGTATCTTTACTTTATAATTACATTTAGTTGATATACATATATATATATATATATATATATATATATATATATATATATATATATATATATATATATATTTTTTTTTTGAGAAATTTGCAGACTTGGGCTAACTCATCATAATGATAAAGTGGACTCTCATTGGTACACGTATGAAGAACTTGATTTAAATTGGAACAAGATAATAGACTGGAGGAATTGGACTGCTGAAATTGTCAAGGATAATTACCATCGTGTTAAATACTCTTGTCTTAAAAGACCTGTAAAAAAGAACGATGGCTATGACGACGAATAATTGTCATTATATTTATTGAAATATGCTTACTCTTTAACTTTGTTCATTTTTATTAAACAAATTATCAGTTCTGCAAGAAAATGTTCCGGAAAAAGTAGCATTGAGTATTGTTAATGACTTCAGCTTGCAAAAAATAAGTTGTTAAATAAACGACACCGAAGATCTGAAATTAATTGGCTTTGATAAGTATAATTGAAAGCCAATTTTGAATCAGTATTTCAACTTTAACATGTCCATTTACAAGTTCGTACATATAGACCGGAGTGTTGGGACCATGGAGAAGAACTTGGTCATCCTGTGGGGATTTAACAGAAATAATTAATTTTTTATGTCTTCGGCGGTAGGATTTTTCTTACCGAAACTTTGCAAGGTAGATATTCATCAGCAGGATAATCAATAACTTCATGTTGTTAACTTTGTAAAATATGCTCAGAAAAAGTAAGTCGTTGTTGAATAAACGACGTCGATGTACTGAAATTAATTGGCTTCAATAGCTATAATTAAAGTCAAAAACGGTTTATTGTAATTTTTCAAATCTCTAAATACGTATTTTATCATTTTTAAACGAGTAAAAACAGTTTTTTTTTATTTTTATTCAAAAAAAGAAATAGAAAATTAAATCCATCTTGGAGTGAGTTTCGCCCCTGGAGGGAGTAACTCAATTGAAATTCATCCACTTTGCATATACTCTTTTTTTACAATATCTGATGTAAGATCGCAAGTTTTAAAATGTAAAATTATTAAGATAGAAGTATTGAAAATCTGGTTCTGGATTACGAATTACGATGTGATCATTGCTACAATTTTTTTTTTTATGTGCGATGATTGTAATCCAAAGAAGAGAAGTTAATCTATTTACACAAGAATTTTTTCTAATATTTCATGTATACAGATAATTTTAGAAAATATACTAATTTTTGATTTTATCTACTTATTCAAAAAAAAAAAAACAATAAAGCCTCGTTATAAAATTATTCGCTTTCTTTTTTATGGAACAGACATTTTTATTATCTCAAGAGAGACACTAATAATCTTACAACGATGTCGGACTGAAAATAACTTGAATCATAAATAATGTGAACGTTCATTTGATATCCTTTGATATGTTGTATTTAGTTCAGCTAATTAATGACTTTTGTACATTATGAATATCAATATTAAGTACAACAAGATATGATTAATTAGATCAGTTGATAAAATTTGAGGAACTACTCAAAGAAAACGAATTTTTAGTCAAAAGACTATAATTAATACACTGCCAAAACAAACTTCAATAATCTTAATTTTCAATATTTAAAAAAAAAAACATTCCAATCTTAGCTGTTTCTTACACTTGGCAATAAATAATTTATGCTTTTACCGTTTTATTCACTTATTTTCTTTCCTTTTGCTGACTTTAAATAACGTTATTTTTATTATTTATTATGGTACCATATGAAGGACTTAAGTAAAAATTAAATTTCTATTATAATAGTTAAAAAAAAATAATAATTGGGCTACTGTGGCGAGACTGCCAAAAAATAATTTGTGTAATTGAAATGTTTGTTAAATACAATAAAAATTTAACGCATTAATGCAGTTATTACAACGCGACGATCGTTTGATGACTAAATACAAAAGACTCTTTCTTTACAACACATGCACATTGTATAAATCTTTATGAGACCATTGTTCTTTCTCGAGCGAATATGAGCTATAACTTCAAGGCTATCGCGATAAAGTTATCGAAGTTCAGAATGCAGGTTCCACAGTTGTTACCGTTTACCATTGAGTTTTTTAAAGTGTAAAAATGTATTTTGTAAAAATCTGAACAGGCGAAAAATTAAAAAAAAAATGCTTACCGTAAGATGGACGGTGTGTCTTAATGTATATAGAATAAGCGAAAGAGAAATTTAGTATTGACCGGGTAGCTCAAATGGTAGAGTAGCCGAAATGTCTTCGAAAGGTTCTGGATTCAAATCCCAGTCCGAGCTATCTGAATTTCTTCTCGCATATTCTATAAACTCACATTAAGAACATCCTCTCCACATTCCTTTCTCAATCCTTTCCTACCAAGTATCCTGTTACGTGAATGTGAAACGCTTCACGTAATAATTACCGTAACTTTTATTCTTTCCCGCTTCAAAGCATTATTTAATTTGTAAAAATGTACTCGAAATTTACCCCTAAACAAGAATAATTTTAAACTGTAAATAGTTTTCGCCATCCACCTTGCATGGTGCATAGCATAGCACCAGGATATTTAAAGTGAATTTTCTGATTTGGAGTACATCGAGAAATATTAAGGATTATTTCAGGAGTTCCTTACAATCATCCCGTGGATGAAAAATCTAATAATATATAAATCATAAATTGAAACAATAATTTTATTTTTATTATACACATTATATAATATAAACTATGTTTCAAAATTTCCATCGAATAATGATTTGATAATTTCTCAAAACTTTTAAATATTAAATTCATTTAACTCGGGTCATAATTTTTTTTCAGTTAATGAAATTAATAAGAAAAAAATTTAATACGCGAGTATTTTTTCTTTTAGCTTCATGAAAATATTAGCACATCAGAACCAGTTTTACATACGAAAATAATTTTGAAGATAGTAATAAATTGATTTGTATCAGTTTAATAACTGAAAAGTCAAAATTTGATACATTTCGACGTTTACGTTTGAATATCTTTAAAGTGGCTATCTCTATGATAAAAGTGTAAGAAACCTTATTCGTAGATCGTTGAGTCCTCAACAAGAATATGCTATAATCTTATTTATGTGAGGTGCGAATGCCGAGCAAAAAAAATAAAATTTTTTTTCCATGTTATTTAAATGGGAAATAGAAAATTAGAAACAGGCACCTCTAAATATTAATATTAAGCGCTCCGCTTTAAACGGGCTTCTTTTCTCACAATCCTGCAAGTTTTCAACCTGTTCTATCGTTGAAAAAAAAAAGTCGCTTCAAAATGACACACCCTAATAATATATAGTCAAGTCTCATTGTGAGTCCTATATGTTTTCTTTTTTTTCTAACCAGACTCGCGTTAATATGATAAAGACATCAATAGGACTCATAACGAAACTCGACTATACTAGATATCGGTTTTTATCCTAATGAATACTGTACTTACATCCTTTACACCAATGGTGATAGAGCCAGGTATAATTTAGACAATATGTAGGCATCGATGTGTACAGAATATATTACATGTACTTTACTATACCTTTATACCCAAAATATTAATGACCAAATTTGTATAGTCATCATTTCTAAAAGGACATTGCGATTAGTATAGTTTATAGTGCAGTCTTAAAAAAAATTTTTTATAATAAACACGTGTTTTTTTTTTTTTTTTTTATTTACATAGATGTAATTGTGTATAGCACAATACATGCATGATTCTACTCTACACACACACACACACGTATATACTCCATCATATATGTACGATTCGACTCGACACCTGTTGCAGTGCCTATCAAAGCCATGACAGCTGATACCGTGGTCACGGCTCTGCTTGACCATTGGATTTCTCACTACGGCACTCCGTTGCAAATTACTACGAACCAAGGAGCTCAATTCGAGTCCGCACTCAACAACGCCTTACCATCCGCAGTCCAACGGCATTGTTGAGCGAATGCAACGCACGCTAAAAGCGGCTTTGATGTGCTTTCCAAAACCCTGGACCGAAATTCTTTCGACGGCATTGCTTGGACTACGTACCAAATTCAAGGAAGACATTCAAGCCACTCCTGCTGTTCAGTGAACAGGCCCACTCAGTGAGCAATACGTCACTGTGGGCTCCCCAAATTTACGAGCCGCACCTGACAAGCGCTCGTTCCCGCAAAATTCACCCCGCTTGCGCAAACCGACTACTCGATCACGCCACATATATCAATTTTTGGTATTGGCTATCGATGTCGACATCAATAGAATGAATTTATTGATTGGTTATCGCTCTCGCTAGACATGCGCAAAAGCCTTCTTCCCAAGTCTACGAGGAAGAAGACGAACTATTATTATTAGCTTTCACCTCCATCTTCCCGCTTGACAAGTCGCTTTTTGCTTTATAAAATTTCGCTTTATAATTTAACCGCTTTTTCGCTTCTAAGATAATTTAACTTGCTTAAATTAATTTCTAATAATTGTGTTTAGTTTTGTTGCAGCTTAATTAAATCTATTGTGCAGTAATTACCGCTTTTCCCAGTGCCGGTAGTGTATTCAACCACGGGTCAACCGGGTTCGCTTTGCTAACCACGCTGTGCTTTATACATCCGCTTTTATTTAACCAATCCGCTATTGAAATGGTTAAATATTTAGTGTATTTATTGTTAATAAATCTCTAGTGTTATTTTTGATAATTATTTTCGTATTTTAATTGAGATAACCAGACCGAAACCTGATCCTTAGTTTTTCCGCTAATTCAGCATTTTACAAACTGAGTTTATTTTATTTCGAATAAATTACTTTATTTTACTTTCTTTGTGTTGCTTAAAACTAGGAATTTATTTCATTTTATTTCTGAGGATTATATTTTATTCTACAACACACTGAGATTTTAGTCTCGACCTTGCGTGTCCTTTACTCAGCGTTTTAGCGCGAGACAAGATGGCTGACTCTCTCCCAAACTTTTGTCGATTTTTTTCTTCTGATTAAATTTACAAGCGTTTTATTTTCTACTTTAAACTAACTAATTTTAACGACCATTTTAATAATTACTTTCTGATTCTAATTTTAACTTTTGTTTTATTTTACACAATTAAAATTTATTCCAAATTTTTGAGGTTGATTTTAACTAATTTTAATTTCTGACAAACTGAAATAATTCCTAGTAAAATTTATCCAGACTCTGCCTGCGTGTTTAATTAATAACCCGAAATAATTCCTGGTATTATTAATTAAATATTTAGTACTTTATTACTGACTCGTTCTTAAATTCATTCGTAATTTTATTCTGACCTTTAGTCGGACTTTTCTCAATATTTTACTAAAGTGATTCTTAAACATTTTACGAAATTCGTTCTTGAATGTTTTGTTAATTTTAATGATCCTTAAATTTTGATAAATTAATTCTTAAATATTCTATTAAATTGATTCTTAAATTTTATTCGGATAAATTTTGGTTATTTAAATTTTGTTAAATTTGGTTACTTAAATTTTGTTTAAAAAATGATGATTGTCACTGAAAGCGAATTTCGGTTACGCTAAAAGATAGAATCTTAACAGGTGGCGCTGAAAGTGGCCTGTTACACGAATGTACGTATGTGTGTATATAAGTTTTTTTTTCTTTTCGTAGAGAAGCGAAAAAAATCTTCCAAAGAGACCTCTATCATTGAAAGATGATGGTCGGTAGTAAGGGATTTTACCCACTAAAAAAAAATTCCTCTCTCTGCCCCCGGAGATTACTGAATTAGAACCGCGTGAGCATTACTTTAATCCAGTCCATGTTGCGTCTCGCGACGCCTACTCCTGGTTACTGGTCTCTTTCTACAGTTTTTTCTTTTAGAAGGTGCTGCGCGTAGGCTGCAACAGCTGACCAGTTATCTTCTTTTTTGAGCATGCAGGCTATCAAGCTCTCGGGGGAGAACGTAGAGCCAATAGTTTCTTCGGAGCTGCTTTTGTTGTCCTTCCACCGATCACACTCGAAAAACGTGTGTTCAGCGTCGTCAATTTTGTCTGGGCAGTATTTGCACTTTGGCGTACTATGCAAATCCATCCTGAAAAGATAGGCGTTTAACTGTCCATGTCCCGTTAATAGCTGGGTCAAAAAGAAATCCGTTTCATGTAGTGTTTCCGTCTTTATCTTGGCTCTTGCCTCCTTAGAGTTGTCACCATTTATTTTGGCGTTGTAGATTTTCACCCTCTCAAATGCTAACAAATCAATTGGCGTGGCACCTGCTATGACCAATACGGCCGAGGTCCACCAATCTTGCTACTCGGTCGAAAGTACGGAAAAAAAATTGCATTGATAAAAATTGATCCCTCCCCCGATGTTTGCGGCAGAGCGAAGCAAGTGCTGCTGGTCAGGGGGAAGGGAGCAGGCATCAATTCACAAAAATAGCAAATGTAATCGTTTTTAAAATAGTATATGGTCACGGGGCTGTTACACACGAGTTACACACACATATCTTTAAAATCTGAATTAAATCCGACTTCTAAATTTATTCTAAATTAGTCACGATTTTAATACTCAACATTAAAATAAAATCAAATTCTTGTAGAATTTCCTCGGCAAATTTTAACTAACGACTCTCGAACTCAATGATCCACGTTGCTAAATAAATTCTAAAGAATTTTTCCAAGATTATGAAATAAAACTAACAAGACAAATCTTCCAAAACTTAAGTTCAATATAAATTAATTAACTTGTGAGAAAATATTTCACAATATAAATTATTTCAATTAATATTTCTGAATTAAACGTTGACAAAAACTCCATGAAAAAATAATTCAATTTCACAAATCGAGAAAAGTCGACACATTCGATTTTGATTCTGAAACATTTGCTAATTTGGTAGTTATTGACCTTGAGTAGTTGGAATTACTGCGATGCAGAAATATATCGACGCTTGACCAAAATTCCACGAGAAAACACTTGCTGATTATTTTTCAAGCATCAAAATTAACCACTCGGTTTTTGAATTAATTGTCTATACAATTATAACAATCAAATAACGAATTTTCAGATGATAATTAATTTTATGGATTGATTTTAGTTAGTAAAAAATTCTCGCGAAGAATGTTGAAAGAATTCATCTCTCAAGGTTGGCTGAGTGACTCTCGGGTATAAACCCTCATGAAAATCACTCAGTCCAAACTAGCGAACGTTATTAAATTCTGATTAGTTAAATAATTGTCGATTAAACGATCCAATTAATAAATAAAAATGAGAAGTAATCGAGTATTAGGTAAACCGCGGTCCACTTCTTTCCCACAGAGTAATTATTGATACCTTGACGAACGAAACGATGATCTAACTCACTCGTTGAGGATGAAGTCCCAGTTGTAGTTGGCTTCCTTCGTCTCGCCACTACTCCGGGGATCGGTCCTTCTTGATTTCCATGGCACTCTATCTGGCGATCACACTACTACTCCCTTTTTACTGCACGGCTCACCTATAATAACCCAAAGCTACCCCCTCCTATTCTCTCTTTGGGCCCGAAAATCGAGACGCACCAGTGCTATGTCGAATAATTATCGATATCCGGTGACTTATCGATTTAGGATAATTTTACCCTGTTATACTCTCCCTCACCAGACCAGTACTTGGGCGTGTTGATCTTCAGTCTCTCCAGGACAATAAGAAAACAAAATTACCAAAGGATGAGGTTCATTGAATAATTTACCAGTCCTCATCAAGGTCTAATGGACATAGCTGTTGGGTTTCTTCTCGTAGCCGTGTGTTGGATCTTGTGAACTAATCACCCACCTGGAAGACACTGGTGGCCTTGGTTTAACCGACGTATATGCTGGAACAAAAAAAATTTTTGACAAGGAATAGCACCCTCGGACACATATTGAACATGTCCGGGTATAACGCTTGAACATCTTGTCGACACTGTAGACTTGAAAGAAAAGAAATCAGACTTCTAGTTGCTATTGGTACAGGCCAAAGTCGATTTAGGCTGGGCGCATAATTATCGATATCCGGCGACTTATCAATTTAGGGTAATTTTACCCTGTTACAGATTAATTAATTACCTGAATTTAATTAAAAACTAAATTTATAAATCGAGGTTAAGAATAGTTGAATTAAAATTTGAGTCAAACAGTGAATTTCCGAAATTCGAAATAATTTAAAATTTAAAAATAAAAGAGGTTAAATTTATAACTACATTTGCAAATTATCGGCTTAAGCATAAAGTTTTTGATATCCAAAATAGATCAGTTGATATCGATAGCTATCGATGAGTCCTTTCAAGGTGTCTGTTATTATCTTAAGCTACGCCTTGGTTCATTGCTGTAGTATGGAAGATTGCTGAATTGTAGAACACACAGATAATTCTTAGTTACCTATACGTTTTAAATAAAAAAAAAAAAAAATTTTTAATTAAAAAAAAACAACAAAATTATAATTCTGGAATAAACCTTAAAGAAATTTTTTTTTATTACTGTGCATAAAGCCACATGTTAATGGAGCAAAAAAAATACATAGCCGTTTTAAACAAATAACTCTGATATATAATAAATTATTAATAATTAATAAACTAGGCATAGTTAACTTCCTTAACTGTAAAGATAAGTCATGTATGAAATTAAAATTACTTGAAGTAGTTTGAAAGAAACCTCTAAAGTAAAGATAAGTTATATGATCAAGAGGTTTTTTTTTTTGGACCTGATCGAGTCAGACATGAACAGATCTGATCAGACCTGAACATGCCTGGCCAGGTCTGATCAGACCCGGTCATTTTTCATACCTGATCAGACCTGAAGACTCATGCCTGTTCATGTCTGATCAGGTCTGATCATTTTTTCCCGGGTTGAAAAAATTTGACATACACAATGACGCACACCAAGTACGTTCCAAAATTATTTCTCAAATTTTTAAATTTACAACAAAATGTTTTTTAATTTCCGAAAATTATATACAATCATATTATTTACTTGGAATTTTTAATTTTTTTATTTTATATCTTTTTGTAAAGAAAAAAAAATTTTTTTTTTTTAAATAGTCTTATGAACGTGGACTTTTTTACGCGATTTTTTTATGGTGAAACTGTTTTTGTTCGGATTTTAGTATTTTTTGTAATTATAATAAAAATTAACAATTGGTACCAACTTAAATCTCGCAGTGGCTGCATTTTTCACCGCAAACTATCTCCCTGAAGATACAGTTTATGTAGAAATAATTTCAATGCATCCTGGCAGCCGTAGATGCAAGCTGTGAATTACCTTTTTTTACTGTAGTTTCGTATCTATAGGAGGATTACTACACATTTTTATTTTATCTAGTCTGTGGCGCTGATATTTCCCCGTCGAAAAAAAGTCAGGATCAAAATTTTTGAGCTTGCTATAGTTTGTGCTAATAAAATTTAATAATTTCACGTAGATTAATTGTTATAATTGAATATAACTAATTAATATCAGTGAAATAAATATGAATTACTGTTATAATATAAAATTTAGGAACAAGAAGTACCGTAGAATTGAATAAAATTGTGCAACCTCAAAATACCGTTCTGCTTACAGTAAACACACTCAGTAATCTGGCGCTTCGTTTACAACGGAATTTTTGAACGGAACTTGGCGCCAGATTCTACCGAATCTGAGGATAAAAATGACAAAATATTATCAAATTTAAATTATACTTAATAATTAAAGTCAACCTCTAAATTGATTCCAAAAGTTAAAATTGAAATTAATAATCAAAATTAATCTTTAAAATAATCTCAAAAAATTAAAGTAAATATTATAGTTAAAATCAATCTTCGAAAAAATAAATTTTCAATCAGCTAATTGAAATTATAAAAATTACAAAAGTAAAAATTGTCAGTAGATTAAAAATTGTTCAAGACTTCGATTAATAAGTTTGCCAAATTCCAGTTAATAATTATCGAGATAAATAGTGTAGAATTTTGGCCTTGGAAAATTTGGCCAAGATAATAGTTCTGTCTCAAATCCTTACTGAAATTCAAAATGGACGATAAGCCGATTATTCAGGCAGTTTGAATTCCAGTAAAATTTAATTAATTAAAACTTTTGGTTGAATAAAAAGCTGCTGTGATATTTTAAGAATTAAGCAACCAAAATTCAAAATAAATTATCCATCGAAGTCAGGCTTAGAAACCGTGAAATTTTATTCCAAGGAAGGCATATTATAAATTGCGTTGCGAATTTTAAAAATAATTGATAATTAGAGTCAAGTGTGTATTTTGGATAGAATTGTTTTATTAAATTGTGTGTGTGTGTGTGTGTGTGTGTGTGTGTGTGTGTGTGTGTGTGTGTAAAACTTTCATCACTGAACTTAGATTTTAGCTACAATTTGGAATCAGGATCTCAGGTAAACCTACTCAATAATAGTGAATTAAAATGGAAAATGTGTAACAATTTTCGTGTCTGTGATGTGAAAGGAATTTTATTTTTTTTTACAAAAATGGGCAATTGAAATAAATAAAAAGTTCTATAATCATTAAGGCCATTCGGCAGCCGAAATGGAAGTAGATTTCATAATTTGAATTAGAATAAACTGTTAATTTGCTGTCATTTGTGTGTGTGTGTGGAATATTTTACATTATATACTCCTCGTTTATCGGCTGTCGAGGAGGTTAGAAATTAGCAGGTTGTCGACTAATTTCATGGTATCCTCTTCCTTCCTAGTCGACTTCAGGTTCCTTAGTCCCGTTGTGAAGGTCCGGGCGATAGCGAAAGGGCTAAGGACGGTTTGAACCTTGGGCAGGGGTCCGGGTGACCACCCAGGGTCAAATTTAGAGTCTTATAGCCTAAGGGTCCGGTGGACAGCGCGATTTAATTAGAAACTACAATATAGACGTTCCATATGAGGGTATTGTTAGGAATAGGAAATTTTGATAGAAACTGTAGTATAGACGCTCCCTATGAGGGTACTGTCAGGATTAAGTAAATTTTTGATAGTATAAAAGTGTGTGTGTGTGTGTGTGTGTGTGTGTGTGTGTGTGTGTGTGAGTCAGTATCTAAGATTATTGTAAAATCAGGAGAATAAATTCAAAATTTATGTTAAAATTAGTTGTTATTATTTTTGTCAACCTGATTATAATTTCTCTCGACCCTGTGTTATCTCTCGTGTTTGGACCGGTTCTGGAAACCGTGATGAAAATCCCAGTGGCGCCCTTAAGTTTTAAAACTAAATAAAGGGGTGACCAAGTAGCAGGAACAACCCATTACATTGGCGCCCAACGAACAAAAGACCTGTAGAGAAATTATGATTAGTTTGACATAAATAATTGCAAAAGAAAAAATTTCAAAATAAATTTTTCAAAAATTTTCAAAAAAAAATTCATCAAATTTTTGACAATAAGGCTAGTAATTAAAGATAATGAATATTCAAAAAATAGAAATAATTTGATATTGATATAGTGAGCTAGAACTAAAATAAATAATTTAATAAACAGATTAAAATTTTATAAAATGTTCAGCAAGACTAAATTCGAACGCTGAAACTCAACTTAAGCGGTAGATTAAAATTCTTGTGAAGTGAATAGTAGTAACAATGACATAAGCCAAATTAAACACTACAAATTCTTAAAGTGATTAAATTAACGAGAATATTTTGAGATTTGACAAAGGTTTCTCGTGTTAAGAATTACAACGTCATTTGAGGGTATTAAATTATAATAAAATCAGAGAAGAAATATAAAAATATATAACCTACAGAAATAACTGAATCAAAGAAAATGAACGGACAACTTGGAGTTAGGACAAGGTACTATTTTCTTTCGGCTCGCTGTTATAGATGGTGGACGAATAATCCCAGCGCAGCACAAAAGTTGGACTTTCTGTCGTGAGTTCGCAGCCAAAACCACGTACTTTTGACCGGTGTAGTAAGAAGAAATAGTTGCCTGCAACAATACGGCAAAAAATAGCATATTACACTCCTCGAGAAGTAAATAAGAAAGCCTCAAATCACATGTTGTTCTATGTGATCTGAGACATTTCTTACTTTACTTGCCTCGGTGTGTAATATATTATGTCGATTTTTTATAAAACATCCGGATCTTGGAATACACGGCAAAGTCCAAGCGATAAAAAAAAAAGATAAGAAAAAATAAAGATAAAAAAAAAAAAGAAAACTGAAAAATTAGTGTTTTTCAAACATCTGTTAAGATTTGCAACTAGCCAAAAGAATTTAGATTGGTAAAGATACGTTATTTAGTCAAATAATATATTTCAATATCGAAAGTCTCGGAGGAAAAAATATTAGAATTAAGCCGTTCTATTTAAAAGATAAATGTTAAACTCAACACACATTAATTACAAAATATTGTTCTCAATTTTGACTCAAGGCCAAGAACCTTCTGATAATAGACTGAGAAGTGTTTAATGCAAGTATTTTATTTGCTAATAAAACTTTGAAATTTATTCACGTAATTAACTATTTGTACTGTCATTTTTTTTACATTGAAAACAGAAATTTGGGAATAAATTGTAAACAGGATAAGCAATATTCAAACAGCTGACGAGCATGAGACGGAAAATAGTCCGGTAATCATAAAATAGTTAACATTTTCAAATCAACAATTTTATTCTGTGCTCTGTTATAAATAATAATAAATGATACAACACGATTAGCGTTAAGAATAGTGTAGGCAATAAAAATTTGTTGTTTCAATTACTTGATACTTTGGAAATGTTAAAATGTAAATAATTAAAAAAAAATTTTTTCTTATCTCCTGATCTTGTCAAATATAGTGAGCCAAAAGTAATCGACACCGTTGTTACATTGAGCAAAAAATGAAGTTCTGAGAGAAAAAGTCTTCTACCATTTTTGATCAGAGCCATAGGTAATTAGTAATTAATTAAAATAAAGACTAATCAGAGGCACGCTGGAGGAGAATGATAATAAGAGGGGAAGAGTGAGAGGTCAACGCGAGAGTGAGACAGGAAAAGACGAGTGAAGTACTGCCTTGCGTGGCAGCCCGGGGCAGTTAAAGAGCTATTACGATGGTGAACTTTTTGAACTTCATACAACTGCTGAATTGCGCTCGGTTGCTGCTGCTTTGGTATGGACTTTTCAGTCTCAGAAAAATTAAAAAAAAAAAAATTTTTTTCTTATGATCTTGTCAAATAAATACATATAGAAAGAGCTTCACGAAGTTAAAACTCTATAGACCAATTCTATGAACATTGGTTGCAGTCTGAAATATCAGCTAAAACCTTTTAAAAAATATTGCTGTCAAAAAAACTCAAAACGTGTTTCTTGCACTTTCTAAATTTTACTGTCAATATTTTGAAGTGAAACTTCTTTAGAAACGTTGTGATTTGAAACTTGATGAAACGAAAAAGCGAGCCCATCCCATAGAGGAAAGTACCACGGGGCCAAGCTTGGCCCAGGCTTGGTCTAACTATGTAGAACTCTGGGCCAAGCTTTTAAGCCCAGTCCTGGTAAAAATCTGGGATGATAACGATGGGCCAAGCCTGGTCACGAGGGCTGGCCCATGCCTGGTTACCAGGGCTGGGCCATAGATAATTCTCAAATCTGGCCCATGCCATTTGATAAAAAATAATAAACAAAGAATTTTTGGAGTGTTATTTTTTTATTTTATTTTTTAAGTAAAATTAACGCACGTTTAGATCGTTTGACTCTTAATTTAGACCTAACTTTCGCTAATTATCGAAATAAAGTGAAAATCGCATTTACCCTAACCGAGATTCGAATCCGAGCCGTGCGCTTGCCAGACCGATCACTAACCCTTACGCCATACGACTGATAAGTCAACACACATCTCATCATTCTTATAAGCTAAATCTATATGGTGACGGTGTGTGACGGTGTATTATTTATATAATTTGTGTTATTTAATATCGTGTTTTGATGAAAATTATCTATTTTTCACAAATGTTGATTAGTTAAAAAAATGCAAGAGTCAAGTTCTTATATTACTTTAAACTTTGTAAATCGTTCTGTATCTTTTTAATGTCATATTATAAATTTCAATGTTTAAAATTATCAATATCAAAAATTCAACTGTAAATGATTTTATTTTGATTTTTTTTCAGACCAGATCAATTTTGATGATATATAATTGTTTTGTTTTAATAATAAATTTTCAATGTTAGCATTTGCTATCAAATATTCGTTAAGCAATAAATATTTACTGTTCCAAATTCTATTACTGAATGATTAATTAAGTTTCGATTTCTCATTGAATGACTAAAGTTAAGTTGCCCGATTCTGGCTCAAGTCTGAGTTGCCTATCAACGGCCAAGGCTTGGCTTCCCAGACTTGGCTAACGTTCGGGTAATCATTGAGTCGGCCAAAGCCAGGTTGCTCAGTCCTGGCCCAAGTTTGGGTCTCCAATGAATGGCCAAGGCTAGGTTAGCCAGTCTTGGCCCAAGGTTGGGTGATCATTGGCATGGCCGAGGCTGGGTTAAGCAGCCTGGCCCATGCATGGGCCAATATAGGTACGCCGAAGCTAAATTTCCCAGTACCGGTTCAAGCCTAGCCCCTTTTTCAACTCTGGGGGTTTTCTGTATGGGATAGAGACACAAACACGTAAATATATAGGATTCAGCCGGCGAGACAATGAGATAGAATACATTACACGTTCTCGGCCTCTTCTTTGTGCGATACTTAGTAGCGTCCTGACTATCGTCTATTAAGCATTGTCCATGTGTATGTGCCTTGTGTAGTGGGATAGTCAGTATATTTATATCTATATCTTACTTCAGGTCCGAGCGTTCTTATTGTTTATCTTAATATATATAAATCTCCTGTCACGATGTTTGTCCGCGATGGACTCCTAAACTACTCAACCGATTTCAATTATTTTTTTTTTTAAATGTGTGTTTTGCTCCAACTTGAGAGATAGGATGGTTTTTATTTCAAGTAATGGTCACAATATTTTGTAATTAACAATATAATGATTACTTATATTGATTATTGTTATTAATTGTAAGTTTCATAAGTCTAAAACAGATGGTGCCTCACAGTTAACTGTAGTAATGCCTGACATAAATATATCATAGATGGCGCTACGTTTTGATTCAAATTTTCTCAGTGTTGTGCACGTTTTCTAATTCACTCAGCCACAGCAACGCGTGGTCGGGTCGCTAGTGTTAGTATATGTTTAATATGTGTTTTAATATTGTGTTTAATATATGCGTATTAAAAAACGATTCAAATACAAATTAACATATTTCTGGCGAATCGATGTGAAAACATAAAGACTGAATAATATGTAACATCATCGTTTGCATTAAAATATTAAATAATTTTTAAGCTTAGTGAAAAATGAATAATAGTTAGAAAAAAACAAAAGAACATGCTTTATATAAAAAATCAAACTAAAAAATAAAAAAATCAATTTTTCCAAATTTGAATTAAGAATAGTGTAAAATAATTTTGATAAACATCGCTGAAAATTCAAAATTTGGTCGGAAGTGCTCAATTGAATCTCCTGTTAAGAATTCTATGAAAATCAAATAAATCCTCTCACCCCGAAATATCTCAGAAAATGCCTAAACACAGCTGCTGTGAAAAGCGGAACTCAAAATTTTAATTTTAAAAGGTTCCTCATGGAAGTTATATACTGGCACAGACCAATATATATATATATATATATATATATATATATATATATATATATATATATATATATATATATATATATATATATATATATATATATAT
>JZSA01005847.1:0-22723 GCA_000956155.1 Cotesia vestalis
TTTTTTTTAGCTGTAACAATTTCTCACCTCCATGACTTATTGATGGTGAGAGATTCTATTGAAGTAATAAGAACAGAAATAATTACCCAACAAAGTCACTTGAAAATATTAACGGTAAATATTTAATCATATTTTCTTGCACAAGTAATTTAAAAAAAATTGATATTAGATCTCTATAGATGGAAATCGAAAAATAAGTAGGAGTTACAAAAAAAGACCCGAGAACAATTAAAAGATGTTAATCTGATATCCGGAGGTATTTTAAACACTATGCAGCGATGGAGAGCTAAAAGTAAGTTAGTTGATAGTTCCTTCATATAATACAATTCTGTTAACAGCCGAACCCTACGATTGCAGCTTTATAATTCCCTCCTAGACAAAGAAAAATTTTCGAAAATACGCTTCCTACGTAATAAATTTTCAATTATCTATTCCATAGCAAAGCGTTTTTTTTCGAAATTCTCATTTCTCTAAAAGAAAAACATACAACTGTAATAGATTTATAATCATGAGTGCAACAAAAATAGTATCTTTTTTTGCAGTGAGTGCAACGTGAGAAAAAGATGGAATCAGCTGTTAAAAGGAAAATGTTTTTCGTGGCATGAGGTAAAAAACCCAGTTATTGAAATTGGCCAAATTGTTTGACACTTGCAATTTTATTCTAATTAAAAAAACATAACGTTTTGAAAAATCCAAGTATCTTAACCCTTCAACGCTAAAATGGCCCTATGTGACCGGCGTGGCACCGGAGCAGGGAGCGTGTAAAGTAAACGTAGAAGGGGCCGTCTTACTAAGAGCGCAGGAAACGCCAAAAAGCGTTAGAGGATTAAAATAGATTTTTAGGCACAAATACTTTTTACGCAGTTTTGAGCCGATGGATCAAAGAATTTAAAAGTTAATTATAAAAAAAAGAGTTATTCGGCAGCTAAAATGAAAGTAAATTTCCTACTCAAATAAGATCGAAACATTGATAGTTTGACGGGGTTGATCGTAATTTTGGTCACCCCAATAAGGATTTCTTTAGGGCGCCACTGCAGTATTTTCTCGGCTTTCAAAGCCGGGCCAGAGCAAAAGAAAAATTTTCTATGGTCATGAGAGAGTGCGGGAGGTGCTTTAAATAAATTGAGGCAGAATTACTAATAAATTAATATAAATTTACTTACCCAAGTCCCAACTTTACAACAATTAATCCCCTTATAAGATAAACATTTGAAATAACTACGTGTCTACCGGATCTCTACGTAATATTTTATTTACTGATACGCACACACATACCCCTACACTTTCATTTATCAACTTAATCCCAACTGTGCCTCCACCGGACGACTACGCAGCAATTTTTGAAATAGGCTTAATCCCAATTCTACCCTCACATCGGGCGTTTATGTAACGGTTTCTAATGTAAAAATTCCTATTCGCGACTATACCCTCTTCTGGACGTCTATACAGCGGTTTCTACAATAAAATTATTTCCAAAATTTTTCTTACTAAATTTCATTAAATTTGTAAGTTTTTCGCTAAGAGAATTGAAAATTTACAGAAATCCGGAAATTATTGGTTTTATCCCGTTTTGCAAGAATTGAATTATCGTTAGATCTCGAGGTTCTGAGGCCCTAGGAAACTTCCCTGACTACTCTCACGGAGGTATCACTATGTCTGTATGTATATGCGTTGTAACAGTTCTATTTGTCCGTTCAACTGGCCCCAAAATTAATTAAATAAATAAACTAACTAACAAACAAGTTAATAATTAAACATAGACAAGTAATTAATTAAGGGCGCCAGCAGGGTTATTATCACGGTTCCTGGGACTGGAACGAGCAAGAGAGCTTACCTCTTGGGATGGAGAGAGTGGAGGAAGTTGTTGTTAAATAAGAAATAATTAATTAACAAATCGATCGATATATTTATTAATGATAACGAAAGAAACACACACTCACACTATCAATAACTTAACATTAACTCCTACTTAACATTCTTTTAGAATTCCCCTGATAGAGGGACTGCCATGGATCCGGGTCGTTTTTACTTAACACATCATCTAAAGACCAAAACTGTACTAATTACTCTGCACAGGGACTGTCGTATGCAGAACTCGTTCACTGAATACATCATCAGAGACCAATAACTTTACTTAACACATCATCTGCTATAGACCATAAATCATTTCGCACAAAGACTGTCGTATGTGAGAGATCGTTTATAAGCATACACGGAAATATTCTCGTGATAAACTCATGACCCATACAATCCTCACACACATAACCTACACATAACTAAATTGACTTAACCTGAATTTATAAATTATAACAATTTTTCAACAATTTAATAAAATATCCAGTTATCAGATAGCAATCGCAATCAATTACACAATATTTCCAACTACTAAAATAATTCTACAATAATTCTGAACTTAATCTTCGATTCTGATAATTAACTAATTATAAATAATATCTCAATCATTTTAACACAATATAATTGACTAATAAACTCCATACATAAGTTTTAATGTTACTGAATAACTTCTAAGAATTGAAATTATTTCCGACAATTGATTTCGAGAGTAGTTCTTAATTCTATTTCAAATTAAGTTATAATTTATTAATTGATTATTCAATTGATTAAATCCATCATTTCCAATGATGTGCGTCGCAATAACAATAAAATTTGCCACGTAAAAATTTATAATATAAAAAATCATCAAATGTGAAATATTTAAAATGTGAAAAACTTCAAGTGTATGCATTTCTTAAAATAGACGCTTCAATATTCGTTAGTCAGTTAATTATGACTTTGGGTACTTGGTTGTTCATGACCTTCAATCACCTACCCACGCTCAACGAAAATTCGTGAGAAGTCACTTGTCGATTTTTTCGCAAGTTTAAAAATTAATTATTTGTATTATAAAGTTTATGGACTATTATTAACTTGCATGAATCCGATTATGAAAATTACGTCAGATGTTGAATAATTAAATAAATAATATATAAAATAATAATAAAATAATTAAATCCTGGTAGTATTTCGGCTTCTTCGTCGTCTCGACATCTCGCAATTACTTTGGGGATTTGGCTGGAATATCCAGCAATCGATTATTCAATTTTGACCTGTCAATTCAATCCAAATTAGTAAATTTGTAAAATTGAGAATTGGAAAAGAATTACACTGAATCCCTGAGTTCTTAGACTGAACGCGCGAGTAGACAATTACTTGTTAAGTTCTTCTCTGCTACCTCACAGATCGGTGGGTACACCTCTTTTGCCGGGTACGCACTCGGTTCACTCGTGATAACCCCTAAACTGCCCCCTCTCTACTTTCTATCCAGACCCAAAGATCGAGACGCGCCAGTGCTGCATTGAATAATGATCGATACCCGATGACTTATTGATACAGGGTACATTTACCCTGTTACAATGTCTGTCTGTCTGTCTGGCTAGCGAGATGTCGAGGATGGATTCATTGTACCCCGGTCTTCTAAAGGTTATGGTTGTTCCAATGTTCAGCACTGTGAGGTCAAGTCATGCTGCGAAATCTGCTACTTCATTACCTCTGGTATCAGAGAAGTCAACACCCCATTTCGCCGCTTTGGCGTTGAAATCACGAGCTACGATAACTTCACTGTCGAGCTTGCTGATGGTGTCGTCTATGTCTGCTAGCTTCTGGCGGAACACATTAATCCCTTCGTTGGGTGAAATAGTAGATCAATGTTATTGACAAAATGTCAATGTTATCTCGCCCATGTCGGCAACGAAAGGTTTTCGTAACCACTTTTGTCGAGTCAAGACGACAATCTCAGTTTTCTGCTTGGCGAGTTTCAGGTGATGTCTCTCAAGCCGATTTTCGACGACGTCAATGGTTTCCCGAACAAGTGGTTTTGCCTCTTCGGCACTGTCTACTACTATCGTAGCTGCGACGTCGTCCGTGAAGCCCGTGAGTTCTACTCGTTTTGGCAACGGGATTTCCAGGAGTTCGTCATAGTCCGCGTTCCATAGGTTAGGCCCCATGATTGAACATAACGGCACGCCAGCCGTTATGTTATGTTCATGTGGGCCTTCCGTCGTTTCCGCTATCAGTGTGCTTCCGTCGAAATAGACATTAACTATTGCCAGATTTTCTGGCTTCGCGTCAAATTTGTGCTCCAAGGCATCTAGGATGTCACCCCAGTTCACGCTGTTGAAGGCGTTTTTGATGTCTAGTGTGAGGACGAAACACACCTTGCAGGCTCTGATGCTACCAGAACATGCTCCTCGCGTTGTCCCTACGACTTTCTGGATCGCGCCGACGGTCGAATGTCCCTTCCGAATGTCACGTTGGTTTGTGGCAAAGCCTCCAGCACGATCGATGTCGTTGCGTATTCTTCCCTGTATAAGCTTCTCGAGCAGTTTCCCAGCAATGTCAAGCATGCAGAGTAGTCTGAACGACGAGAGTGTTACAGGGCTATCTGTACCTTTGTCTAACAGATCCAATCTCTGCCGCTTCCAAGCCGTTGGAAACGTGCTGATTGCTAAGCATGCGTTGTGAGCGTTCAGAAGTATATCTGGGTATTCCAGGGTTACAATCTCGATCACCGATGTCGGGATACCATCAGGGCCAGGTGCTTTTCCTGTCTTGAGAGTCTTCGCCGCGTCCTATAGTTCTCTGTTTGTGAAAGGTGTTACGCTATTTATCATATAATGTCTTCTTTCCCATGTTGGGTGTTTGGGAAACAGCTCCACTACGATGCTGCTCATTAAAGCAGGTGATTTTGGCGCTTCTAGTAAAGCTTTTGCATGTCGTTTAACAACAATTTGGATGTCTTTATCAAGGTTGTTACAGATCTTTTGCCACAATTTCGCTTTGCTTGCTTTGATAGCCCGGCTTAGGTTCTTTTTGGTTGCTTGTACTCGATCTAATGTAGATCTTGATTGGCGGAGCGTTTCGCAGCTCTTGTTGCTAGCCGACGTAGCTCGTGGCATTTTTTTCGAAGTTCTGCTATATTTGGTAACCAGCAGTACGCCAGCCTCACATGAGGCAGCAATTTTTTCCACCGTAGTTAGCACCGTTTTTTTCATCTCAATGCGGGTGTTTGGAGTCGAGTTGTTCTGAAGAGTAGACCAGCTTCGTGTAAGTGACGTTCTCAGTACCTTTAGGTCAAGCTTCCTGTCGTTTCACTTTCACTTAGAAAGGTCGCGTTGTCAGATCAGGACAGATACAGTCCAGTCTTCGATCATGTTGGCAATCCTCGGAGTCGCAAACGAGATGTCGAGGATGTATTATTGGTAGCCTGGTCTTCTAAAGGTCGTGATACTCCCGGTATTCAAGACGATAAGGTCGAGTCAAGCTGCGACGTCACCAAGTCGGTGTACATAAAATAGACGCTAAAACCTTCGCTGGTTTGATTGATTGATTAACTAAATTATTTGACCTTAGAGCCTGGGCTCCCTCAAGGCCATCAAAGTAATATACAGTATACCATAGTTATACAATAATTACAAATTTTAATATTATAATATAATATAATATAAGTTTTATTAGGGCGTTATTAATAATAATAATAATAATAATAATAATAATAATAATAATAATAATAATACTAGTAACGATGACTTAATAAATTACAAATAATAATAATAAACGACAGAAGTATCTAAATTAAATGTGTAATTAAATGAATTATTCATCAAAATTTATTTCAAGTAAATATACAAATTAATATTATTTTCAATTATTTCATTATCTTACCTGTTCGCGATAGAAATAAGGTCCTTGTTGCACGTAGCAAACAGAGCAAGCAGAATCTTCAAGATACAGGTCAAATTGGACGACATTTGAAAATTTCGCCGTTTTTATTTCACTTGTCAGTTTTTCTCAAGTGTAAGAATTGATCATTAATTTTACCGAATTAATGGGTTCTAAAAATTAACAAAATTCATCAAACAATTCCAGATGTTAAATAAATTAAATTGATTGATTTTAGTTAATTAAAATTCTCACTGCGAATATGAAAAATGATTCTTGACCTCAAGATCGACTGAATGACTCTCGGGTATGAATCCCTATGAAAATCACTCAGTTCGAACTAACGAATGTTATCAAATCTTGATTAAATAAATAGTACTAATTGTCGATTAAATAGTTAAATTGATAAATTGAAAGGAGAAGTAAACCGAGTATTAGGTAGACCGCGGTTCACTTTTTTCTCACAAAATAATTATTGATACCTTGACGTAATTCTGACGATCTAACTCACTACTTGAGGTTGAAGTCCTGGTAGTTGTTGGCTTCCTTCGTCTCGTCATTACTCTGGGGATCGGTCCCTTTTGATTTCCGTGGCACTCTGTCTGGCGATCACCCCACTTCTCCCCTTTGCACTGCACGGATCATGTTTTATCGAAAACTATCCAATCAGGATACTTCTCGTAATTAATTTAATTTAAATTTTTTGAGAATAGGTTTGTGAATAAAAATGCGTGAATTTTTGGGGAACAGAATAAATTTGATTTATCTGTTCCCAGAGGAGGAAAACCTAGTGGTGCTAGGAAAAACCCCCTCGAAAAAAGTGTACAAGTAAGAATGTGTATATGTGTGTATGTGTATGTGTGTAAAATTGCGATGTAGTGCGCAGTAAGGGTGAGCTCAACCGCCTTGATAAAAAATAACCAATGTAGAAATTAATAAATAATTTTTGCTAGCGTGGGAGCTAGTTAAGATCAATTATTAGTGCAATACTATTTAATCGATGAGTATATTACTAGAATGTAAACTAGTTAAATGATTTATTTTGCCAGTGTGGGAACTAGCTGAATAATTCGATATTAAATCGAATTATTAGTAATTTTGATCGCAATGATCGTAATGAATGAATTTATCTATAAATGCAAATATTAATTAAAATAATATTACATAAATAAAAAATTGACTAAAGCCGCGTGGCTGATGCAATTTTGTTAACAAAGGCGCGTCTACTGGCCGCGTGACGTCACACCAGTTGAATCTATTGTAATCTATTCTTTAAAATAACCCACTGAATTAATGATTCGACTTTAATTGAATTTATCTGTTAATTTATTAATAAAGCTAATTAAATTTCCCACTTATTTAATATTTAATGTATTTAAAACAAATGAAAGAAATTTGATAGTAATTTAGAGAGAATCTCTGATACAAGGTAATCGTACTAGCACAAAGGTCCAAGCACAACTGACTACGACCGACCACGCTGGCCGACTCCTCTCCCGCTTACCCCAGGAGCGCATGAGCAGCCCGATTACTCCCGAACTAGATCGAAAAGACTCGAATTAGAGCGACAAAGCCCGAAGGCACAACTCTTATGCAAATTCGTATATACATCAGTTTGGCAGCTAAACAGATCACCTGTAATAATAACCCGAAACTACCCCTTCCCATTTTCTATTTAGGCCCGAAGATCGAGACGCGCCAGTGTTCGAATAATTTTCGATATCCGGCGACATCGATGCAGGGTATATTTACCCTTTTACAGTATATAGTTTTCTTAACTCGGGTATGCCTTTATATGAGTATGTCAGGCTCATTATGTTCTGATAAGGGTATGAGTATATCAGACTATGTAGAGCTATGTCAAGTTATATCAACCCTGATAAGGGATTTGTTTTTTAAGTTTATCAAAGTATATATAACTTTATAAGGTTATATCAGCCCATATTAAGACCTATCAAAAATTAAATATGGACATATCAGATAATATCAGACTAGATATGAATATATCAAACATTTTTATGTGGCCTTATCAGCTCATATCAAGTCTGCTTAGAATATTATTTCACGGGAGATAAACTGTCTGAAGGATTAGTGTTCAGTGAACAGGTCCAGTCGGGATGAAGTCGCTCCTGGGGGACTCCTAATATCAAGACCCGCACCTGCCTCGATTAAAATTAACCACCTATAAAGAGTAGCTTTCTCGATCACGCCATTTATTGATTGTTGTTATTGGCTAACTGCACTGCAGACTTGCGCAGTCAGCTTTCTTCCCGAAGCTGACGAGAAAGTAGACGAATTATTATTATTATCTTTCGCTACAACGCTTTCGAGTGCATCGCGTCTCCATTTGTCTTACTTCACTTTCGCTTATGATAATTTTCCGCTTCTCGCTTTATTATTTAACTAGCTGTTACCCGCCCGCTCCGCTGGGCACTTTATAGAATTGTAGTTTTAGATCTAGACTTGAAATTCAATTGGAGTATTATTTCGACTTGCACTTGAAATTTGCAGTTTTTTTAAGCTATGTTTTAAAAATTGATATTTTTATTCTTAATACCAACCTCCGCGATCTATATTGGAGGTGATTCGGTGTAAAATCCGTTCTTAGATCATTTTTGTATCACATGTAGACGACTCCTGTTAAATTTGGAGTTTATAGGAGTTACAGCTTGGAAATTAAAAATTTTCATTGTTAATACCTACCCCTGCAACCCTCTGTGGGGTAAGATATCGTAAAATTTATTGATAGATTATTTCTACATCTCTTACAGAAGTTCCCTACCAAATTTAAAGTCGATAGGAGCTATAATTTGAAAACGGGAATTTTTCATTGTTAACGCCCTCGCAACCATTCTTGTGGGTGGAATTTCGTAAAATCCGTTCTTAGCTGACCTCTACTCAGCGAAAGGAATATTCCTGCCAAATTTCAAAGTCTCTAGGTCTTATAGTTCCAGAGATATCATGATGAGTGACTATATCTATAAAAAGTCTACTATATGTATTTAGAAGATTTGATTAGTTCAAATTGATTTATATCAATTTTTTTGAGTTGTTACAGATAAATTGTGTTATTTGTGCAGTTAATTCACCGCTTTTTTCAGTGCCGATTTTGTGACTACCACGTGCCAACCGGCTTCGTTTTTACACGCTTTTTATTAGCTTCACTTGTTTGTATGTTTGTATATTTGTAACCAACTCCTTTGGGCGCTATTTTGACCCACTTAAAACGGCCAGATTTCGTTTAAACTTTATAGATTTATTGAGGACCGATGACAATACACTAATTTGATAAAATTATTCCATTTTTCAATTTGCAAAATAAGATTTTTGTTAATTTATATAATTTTTATCTATAGTCGATAAGGAACGAATTGTAATTTTAATTTTTTTATCATTTTTCTCTATAGTCGATAAGGCAGGAATTTTAATTTCCAACCAATATTTCTAGTCGATTTATCTAATATTAACAAATTTTCGAACAGCAAAGAGAATTCTTAATTCAACAAAACAAATAATAGTTTAAAAAAAAATTAAAAAATTACGCTTTCATAAATAAACCAAACTAAAAAGTGAGAAACAAAAAATAGTTTTAAAAAACCAAAAAACACGCTTTTTATAGAAAACTAAACTGAAAAATAGAAAATAAATTTAAATTAAAAATAGTGTTAAAAATTTTAAGAAATATAAATTAATAATAGTGTGAATAAAATAAAAATTATTTCATTTTAAAAAAAGCGTGGGGTGCATGGTGTCAATAGTTGTAAATATTTCACTGACAGATATGAGTAGAATGATCATCATTTTGATAATATCTTAAACAGCACCCCACGCTTTTTTTAAAATGAGATAATTTCTATTTTATTTACACTATTATTAATTTATATTCTTAAAATTTTTAACACTAATCTTAATTTAAATTTATTTTCTATTTTTCAGTTTGGTTTTCTATGAAAAGCGTGTTTTTTAGTTTTTCAAAACTATGATTTATTTTTACATACGCTTTCATTAACTTATCCGCTTTGATTGAGACAATCCGCTAACATATTAATTGAATATTAAGTGTATATTGTGTAAATAAATTTCTAGTTCATATTGTGAATTATATTTCAATGCTTTTTAATTAAGAATCCAGTCTAACCTGATCCCGCAGTTTCCCGCTATTAGTGCATATTACAATTAAAAAATTTATATATTGGCTTGAGTTAATAAAAAATACAGAAACATTGAAAACTATCAATTCATTTCCATTTTTTTTTTCATTTTTACACATGATCCGAAATGGAAAACTATTTTGTTGAAAAAGTTGCCGAAAAATCTAAAACTTTAAATTAATTTTTATCAATCCTAAACGTGATTCAGAATATGAAATTATTTTCGTATTCAAAAAAATTCAAAAAGATTAAAAACTTTTAATTTATTTTATTTTAATTTTTTTTTAACTAATGCATAATCGGAAATGTGGGACTATTTTGGTATTGAGAGAGATTTAGAAAGATTCAAAACATTCGATTTATTTTGATTTATGACTTCCCGCTAAGAAAATTGGAAATTTTCGAAAATCGGGAAGTAATTGGTTTTACCCCGTTTTTCGAGAATCAAGTTTTCATCAGATCTCGACGTTTCGAGGTCTTAGGAAGCTTCCTTGAGTATTCCTGCGAGGGTGTCACTGTGTCTGTATGTGTGTTTGTGTTTGTGTGTGTGTGTGTATATATAAACCTCTCATAACTTTTGAACAGCTTGGCCGATTTGATCGCGGTTGGTGTCATTTGAAAGAACTTGACCAAATTTATATTTTAAATACAATTTAGACCAATTCCGACTGGTAGATTTTGAGGAATCTTGAAAAAACTACGAAAAAAAAATTTTTTCGAATCAAGTTGTTTTTGAATAACTTTTAAACGGCTTGATCGATCAATTCCAAAAACTAATCAGCTCTTAACATAAAAAAACCACGTCGGTCGCCACCAAGCTGGTCAAAATCGGCTGATTCGTTTGTGAGTTATCGTTGACGAAAGAAATCGAATAAAAGCGTTTTTTTTCGAATTACACCGAAACTTCCGGTCTCATTAATTCGTGTTTGAAAATGTATCATAAAATTTGAAAAACTGCGTCGAATGCCGCCTACCGCGTGAAAATCGGTTGATCCATTCAAAAGTTATTGCGATTTGAAAAATCCAAAAATAGTGTTCTATGAAACTTCTATCAGACTTTTGAGCTGGGAGAGCTCAAATGCATCAAAATATTATTCCTCCGAACTCAGTGAGCTCAAAATATCACATAGATTATATTTTGAGCTCAAAAATCTCAAAAATGGCATAAGTACAATTTTGAGCGCTCAGATATGGAATTAGCGAGAAGTTACAGGGATGGCCTTTAGGGTGAACCGTTTTCCTAATTTTTTTTCTTGATTAAATATTAGATTTTCGAATATTTACTCAAAAATGTCATTCAATAAAAAAATTGACACAAAAGTTTTTTTTAAGTATTCTACTTCTGATTAACTTTAAGAAAAAAACATCCGAAAAACGGTTGACCCTACAAGCCATCCCTGCAACGTCCCGCTGATTCCATACCTCGATGGCCTAGACACTTAAAAATGCACTTATAATGTTTTTGAGCTCTTCGATCTCAAAAATACAATTTCTGTATTATTTTGAGCTCTCCAAGCTCAAAGAGATAGCTTTCGCATGCTTTTGAGCTCTTTGAGCACAGCATATTTAGAAAATTTTTTTGCAAACAGGGTTGTTTAAAATTTTATATTGTCTCGAAAACTCTCGTGTATTTTCATCAGTTGAGTTTTGGTGCCTACCAACAGATACTATTGTAACATTTCCTTGCAATAAACCACACCTAGCCTTAAACGTACCAGCTTTCCAACATTTGTCAAATTCTGGTTTTCGAATATCGGCGCTTGGCTTCTCTGTGCAGTTTTTCGCATAAGCACAGTGAAAATTTTCTCCGGTAAATTCTTTTGGTGCAACTATAACACCTTTAGTATTAATGTACTCTTCGTTATTATTGATTTTTTATTTTTTGAGAGATCTGTTTTGACTTCGAAATTTTCTTTTACGATCTTTCTTCTTTCGACCGGTTTCACTTGCTCTAGTATTTTGGCTTCGAGATTTAGACATATCAGTTGATGATTGAAAAGGAATAGAGTCTATATGATGCAGTGAGGTTGAAGAAGTAGGCAATGTCATAATTGATTCAACCGTAGTTATAATGTTAGGTGACTGGTTTTCATTTAAACAAGAAGGAATCCCATTAGAATCAGATACAGCAGGATCTAGGTTTTCATCATAGTTTATAATCAATTTATCAGAGTTCTCATCCACATATTCAATAACAACATCTTTTTCAAATGCACTCAAATATTGCACAACCCAGTAAACACGTTTACGTCAATGTGACGTCAAAATGACATTGGGCTATGTCAGGATTTACGTAAGATATAAGTCAGGAATAAGTCATATGTGACTCATTATTTCACACTTCCTGACGTAAGATTCTCACGTAAAAATATGACGTAGTCATGACGTCAGTATTATGTCTCAATGATGTAAAAATTGTACTTCAGAAAAATTGTAAAAAAAAAAATTTTCTCAAAAATCAAAAGATTGCAATTTCGGAATCAATTATAGTGTAGCGGGCTTATTACAAACTTTGAAACACTAGCTTATATGTAAATACTTGATGAAAAATCCTGAGGTATGCTGGGCTCGAACTCGGATCCTCTCGCGTCGAAGTCTGGAATGCTGCTCACTTGTCCAAGTAACGGTTCATGTCATGTAGGAACTAACTTATGTGTTAAGCCTTACATGACGATAAATGCTTATTTCATAATTTTTTCTGAGATTAAATGGATTTTAAGAGCTGGAACCGTATACAATTCAAGTCTAATAATTTATACATTTCATAAAATTTCATTAAAACTCATGAAATTTTACAAAGTTCTATAAAACGTTGTAAAAACTCTTAATAAAGGCTCGCTACTGAAACTTGCGATAATGAATAGGCAATTTATAAATTTTTATAAAAATTCATTTAATCTTACACTTTCAAAAATTTTCGTGTAAAAGCGGACACAGAACTTTACATGGTTGAGCGAAATTTTTTCAGAGTAAACGATATATCCGTGTCACTTGAATATTTTTTAATACTTATTTAATTTCTCAAGAGAAATTTTTTTTTTATTTTATTTTTTCCATAAATTTAGTATTTTTCCTTTAGATTATTCTCCTTCAAAATTTCAATTTACGAAATTTAGATTTTTTTTAAACTGACACTCTTTTAAAAATAACATTTTCTAATCTATATTTCTTTTTAATTTCAATTTTTTTTTTAAATTTGAATTTCTTTTATTTAACACACCAACAACATTATGAAACTTGATATAAAATATTATTAGTCTCGTCAATGACAATCATGGAACTGATTGAAATATTTCTAATACAATGTTCCATAAGTAGCAGCACTAATGTCAGAAAATTATTTTTCAAGTAGTAGTGCAATATTTAAATGACTGACATTTATTTGCTTGACGCAAAATCATAAGAAATTGTACGTTTATTCGCTTGACGGTTTAAAAATTTAGAGTTCATGCCACATAAATTGAACTCGGTATTTTGGTATCATTTTCACACCGTCATTTATACTGAATGAAGTTGAAAATATTTTTACAATGGATAAAAGTATCTAAATTCATGAAAAATATAAGTGAGAAACATATGCACTGAAAAAAAAGTATTTCTTGCACCAAGAAAATTTTGACGGAGGCCAATATTGGAGCAAGAAGAAGTGTTTTAATCTCAAGAAAATTTGACTTCATTCGCGGAATTTTCAGTCATCTTTAATATATTCTTGGTCCAAAGAAATTTACCTTTGAGTCAAGATTTGTTTTCTGTAGTGTATGAAAACATACAAGCATAAATATTAAGAATTTATATCCCACATGTATTTAATTTATATGTATTTTTCTTAAAAACGTAAATGAAAAATGTTTTGTATGTTATTTTCTAATATATTAGATATATTCATTAATATTAAGAAATTATAAATTTTTGTTATTAAGAACGGACTTAAATTTGCAAGGTAACGGCCTAAACCAGCTGTTCACCTCTTCCTGATTCTTACAAAATTTCAAACCAATTTTCACTAATATAAAAAGATCAATTTTAAACAAGACATCTTGTTAAAGAAATTTTATACTTGATAAATTTTGATTAATCGATAATATTAAGAAAATGCGTCCCCAAAATTTTATCAATATTATAGAAAATAATCGTTTGTCACTGTTTTAGAAAATGACTTTCAAATTACGTCAGTATTATGTACAATTGTGACAAATTATTGACGTTAAATAATGACTCACAAATGGTATCGGACTTGTCACTGATGTAAACGCTTGATGTTAAATTTACGTCAAGATTACGTACAACCGTGACTTGTCACTGATGTAAACGCATAATATTAAACTTACGTCATTATGACATACAATGATGGCATTAATGTTACGTAATATTGTAGTTTATATATTATGTCAGTTGTACGTAATATCTAAGTCATTTCCGTGATATCATAGAGAAGTAATAAACTTACATCACTATGATGTCAAAATTATGTCATATATTATTACATCATAATTGGATCACAAAACAGGTCAATTGTACGTCATATTTACGTAAAATATTGTGACATTCCTATGACTCATAAATGACGTCATATTAAAGTCATGTGTTCACTGGGAAGGGATTCTAATGTCACTACTGTTAATGACTCAGTATCAATATTGATGAAAATTAGGTTTTCCTGAGTACTTTCTTCATATTGACTATCAGTCAGATTAATATTGGATGCCATACTGTAATATCAAAAAACATATTAAAAATATTTCGGATAAAAAATGTTTTTTTTTTTTTTTTAGGTTATATTTATTTGATTTTAAAGAAAAAAAAACAATTTGATTATGATAATTAATTATTTTTGAAGGCTATTAAATACTTACGTCTATAAAAATTTTAACAACTAAGCTATGATATTTCATATAAATTACAGATACTTAAATATAATTAATATTCCTGCGAGTTTATAATTAATAGTAACTAAATAATAGTATTGAGTTTTATTATAAAAAGATATTTAAACACAGCCAGCATGTCACAAGACTAAATTCCAAGTAGTTGTTTATAACGTACTGCACTTAACATATGAATGCAAAATGCCCTTTTCGAAGTTAAATAATACGAAACAACGCTTAAGGCGGATGAACCATTTTTGCAAAATGAGAATTCTGCATTAAGATATTGTAATAATAAGTTTAAGTTTTTATGTTGGAAGTAACGCCTAACCGTCTTACCCCATGAGTAGTGGGGAGGTCATGTGATGTCATGATCCCTGCTTAAGTTGAGATTTGAGAACTGTACCACCACTTACTTCCGATTGAGTTTTGGTAACGTGCGGATGCACATATTAATAAATACTCTTAACTATTAATTGGTATTGCTTATTTAAAAAGGCCCTACCTAATTCTAACATTTTACATCAAATAAAAATTTTTTTATGACATAGTTCATAAAAAATATTTTTATTTATCGTATTAGAAACAACATTTCGTGCTTAAATCAATTTTTGTTATGTTGGCGCTTGGCACATGGATGCATAACAGCATCGATTTAATGATAAAGTTTTTGTAATTTCAAGTTCTTATCGATAACCACGTCAAATTATAAAAAATATCTTTTTGTTGTTACCCTGACGGATTCGTGGTCACGATGAAATGATCGTGAATCGACAGTGAATGTACCGTGAATTCACAGTGTCTACAAATGATCGTCGAATGACCGTCGCTTGACAGTGAACGACGAGTATCATAGTGAAAGTTTTTCACTGTTACTTTATGATTTTTATTCTGTACAGTTATCACACTTTATTCTTCGAAAAACCAAATTTTAACTTGGTTTTCCCGATTTTTTACCTAAGTAAAAATCGTAGATCATCAATCAATCGTCTGTCATTTGACAGTCATTCAAATACATATAAATTATCAAAAAACCGTAACTTAGTGGTAAATGCAAGGTGGTCTGTAACTAAAACGACCGTAAAACGAGCGTATGATGTCAGTAAGTCAGGAATTTTTTACTAATTAACGATGAAAAAATGCTGACTATATTTTACTTTTTTTATTTCATTGAAAATACTTAAAGTGTATAAAAATATACGTAAATGAGGAATTTTCAGCAAATATTCGGGATGAAAAATTTGAAAAAAATATTAGATTATTCCAATTTTGTTTATTTCGAAGTAAAATCATAAAAAATGATTCAGATGACATACAATCAACAGAGATCGATCATTTTAATACTTTTTAGAAGTTAATGGCTTACAACAAGTGTTGCATTTTTTTCGTAGTCTTAAATGAAAAACCATATTACTTTTTCTTTATGACAAATATGATGTTGTTTCAATGTTGTTTCTTATTTAATCGGGAGATATTTATTTAAAAATTGATTAATTAACGAATTAAGATTTGTTTTCGACTTAACTTTAAACATATTTCTTGCACGTCTCATATTTTCGCCGTAATTCCAAAATTCAGATCCATTATAAAAGATTTGAGTTTTTTTTTTAAAGACGAAAACTTCAATTTCAAAATTACGACATAATTGTGTGTTATCAAAAAAAATTATTATGAGAAATTTTTTCTCTAATAATTAAATTTTTAGCAATTCCTTCTCCAGATCTTTTTTTATACAATTAATAATTTCACTGTAGTTTCAAAATCAAGATTTTCGTAATCATCAAAAATTTGAAACTTTTATTACGATTATTATTTTGAAGTCATGAAAAAAATATAGATTTATTTAGGCTATTTTAATCTGTTTAATGGAAAAAAGTGACTTGGTTTTGACACCTGATTAGGTGACTGAATCAATCTCTGCAGGCAGTGTTTTAGGTAGCCTAAATGGTAGAGTACCGGGCGCGCAACTACATGAGCCAGGTTCGAGTCCTGGTTTAGACTGTCCAAAGTATTTTTTTTTTATTTTATTGTCAGTGACAACAGCGTAAATTTACCGTGATTTGACAGTATATTGTGCGTACAGTGTCGGTAATAACGACGTAGATTAATTTGCGTACATTCATCATTTCTGCATCTACAGTCGGTAAATCAACTGTCATTAAACAGACGTTTATTACTCACTTCTCTATTACCGGGAGGTGCATAACTAATGCTTTTATCGTGAAATCACCGTATATTTTCGATGAATTTATGTTAGACATCGCTCACAACGGTAGCCGATGCACTTACTTTTTAGTAGATTTCATAGAAATTTAACTATTGCATTGGTCCTCATGACGGAACTTTTGAAAAATTTTGCTATATTTCGACTATACTCGTCGAGCTGAGTCGGAAAATGCATATGGTTCAAAAGCTTATATATGTATGTATATATATATATCAGATATCAGATATAACGCAGCTTGTCACGACGATAGCGTCGCCAATTTACATCGGATCTTTACCAAAGTCAATATAATTATTCTCCAGATAGATACCGAAGTCAAGTTCGTAGATGAGCTTAATTTGTCAAGTAATTTAGAAATGCCAGGATTTTAAAATTTTCAAAATCATACAAATTCATATTTTTTCACTTTTTTACTCGTATAACTTTTGAATGGGATAATTTATCGAATTTCTGTAAATTTTATCTGAAAGCTCTTTAAATAAGCTTCAATTTAAGTACCACATTATATGTATAGTCTTAAATCATGGTCTATCCCGCTATGCTAAATATGAAATTTGCTCTTGCACTCGTTTCACCAAACTAATAGAAGCTTGTACCAGTATATGATCACTCTATGTATTTGTATATCTATATTCATATATAAATATATGAATACATGGAGTGATAATGTACTGGTATATGAGCATCTATTGGGGCTTTGACCTTTTGTATTTTTCTGCTCTTAAGGCTGATTGTAATGTCATGACTGTTTAAACTTCGATCGTAATGATTACAATATGAATAATACTTAAAATATAATTGTAACTTTTTTTGATTTACAAGAAATTATTATTATTATTATCATTAAAATGAAATCTACTTCCATTTCGGCAGCCGAATGGTCTTTTTTTTATTAATTGCGATTAAACGACACTGAATTAATTAATCATTCGCATTCAGTGACTTACAATCGTCGATTAGAATTTTTAAAAAAAAAATTTAACTCAAATAGTGGATTTTTTCACAAGTTACAGTGTTTCCGGGGTTTCATACATGACGGACAGGAAAATTTTTTGACCTATCTTGGTGTTTTTTTCAAATTCTATTGCAGTAAATCAATTTTTAAAAAGTATGAAATTAATCTCCATTAAATTATCTCGACAATAGTATGCAAAATATCTTGATTCCGTGAACTAACAATGCTATAGTAATAAAAATAGCCGCCAAAATAAGGCGAAAAAAACTTTTCGATCGTAAACCACTCTCTGATGCTTCGCATCATGAGTCGTGCAATATGCTAATATAAATTTGTTTCAGAATTTTCATTCGTTTGCATCTGATGGAGGTCAAAAGTAACGAGGAACTAAATTTTTCTACGTTACCAAATATTTACGTAGAGTACTTAGGAGCCATTAATCAAATTCATAAATCTAAATTGCGAATATGAAAATTTGAAGATTTACCTTAAAATATTATATTATCGCATATTAGTATATGTTATAGGGGAGGGGGGGGGCAAAATGGGGTACTTAAGAAATCGTTATGATTTTCAGGACTTAAATACGATGATTTTTTTCGTTTTCAGTCGTAATTAAAGAAAAATAATCAAATTTCAAGTTGCCGTAAAAAAAAAAAATTTTTTTTTGCGGGCAAAATGGGGTACTCCCTGAAAAAGTGAAAAAAAAAAGTTTCTTTATCCGAATTTGAAATATCGTTAAAAAAATAACAAATTCTTATCGATAAGTCTACGAAAGAACCCAAAGAGAGGAACACATCATCCAAAAAAGAGACATTGTTAGTTGAAGCAATATACTCCTAACAAAAATTGAGGGAGTTAAAAAAATTTTTAAACTTTGTAATAATTTTTGACGGGTTTGGCTTGAGTTAAAATAATATCAAGATAAAAAAAAAGAGTTCTCTTGAGAAAATTCTAGTTTTTATTGACAATGCACTTCTAAAAAATAGCCAGAAGATGCATTATCTCAAAACCTTCACCAAAGATGAAGCTCACCAGCTCATTGGCAACATGTCATCAACTGATGAGTCATTTGAGCCCGCTTGGAACCTGCTGAAGAGCTGCTACTCTAATCCACGCCGCGTAGTCGCATCTCACCTTGAAGACCTCTTGGTCGGTGAGTCAGTTCCTGCCCGCTCAGCCGCTAAATTGGATGCCTAGCTGCTATCAAACCAGAAGGCATTGGACTCCATTAAGGCCCAAGGTGTTCCAGTTGAACATTGGGACCTTATGATAATCCATCTGACGCTTCGCCGCTTACCGCCCGCTGTAAGAGAGGACTGGGAGACCAGTCTTGGGTTGACTGATGACATGCCAACCTGCACGCAGTTGCACGAGTTCCTCAAGTCCAAAGTTAGGGCTTGGGAGAACCTAGAGTCACCTACTGAGGCCAAAAAGCACGCTAAAGGTCAAAGAAATGGAGGGTCACGCACAAGAGAGCATCAGAAGCCTAAAGCTTCTTACGCCGCTACACAATACAAGTGCAAGCCTAAGAGAGATTGCCCGCTGTGCCCGAATGAGCACTATATGTTGTTCTGTCCTACTTACAAGGCCGCTTCAGTAGAGGAACGAATCGACATAGTCGAAAAGTACCGTTTATGTTACAACTGCTTAGGACCGCACCGCGTCGCAGATTGTAAAACCGCTCAAGAGTGCAGGAAGTGTAATCAACGCCATCACACTTCCATTCATCGGGAAGCACCAACTGAATCAGCCCCTCCGCAGTCAGCCGCTTCCGCTCAAGGTAACTAACCGTTCCTTTAGACAGCTTACAACTCAACATTAATCGTTGTTGATTTCAGATCCGCTTTCCGATCAAGTTTTGCTAGCTACCGCTCTAGTCCAGATTCATCCGCGTCATAGCAATCCAATCGCAAAAGCTTACTTCTTGCCTCATCATGGGGTATTGAAGCATGACAGCACCACTACGAAGCTCCGCACAGTGTTCAATGGTTCCTGCGCAACATCTACAGGAATTTCATTGAACGACATTCTTCACGCAGGACCCAAAACGCAAATTGACATTTTCGACGTGATGTTGAGAATCCGCTGCAACAGAATTCTATTCGATACTGACATCACCCCTCAAGTCCAAAGTTAGGGCTTGGGAGAACCTAGAGTCACCTACTGAGGCCAAAAAGCACGCTAAAGGTCAAAGAAATGGAGGGTCACGCACAAGAGAGCATCAGAAGCCTAAAGCTTCTTACGCCGCTACACAATACAAGTGCAAGCCTAAGAGAGATTGCCCGCTGTGCCCGAATGAGCACTATATGTTGTTCTGTCCTACTTACAAGGCCGCTTCAGTAGAGGAACGAATCGACATAGTCGAAAAGTACCGTTTATGTTACAACTGCTTAGGACCGCACCGCGTCGCAGATTGTAAAACCGCTCAAGAGTGCAGGAAGTGTAATCAACGCCATCACACTTCCATTCATCGGGAAGCACCAACTGAATCAGCCCCTCCGCAGTCAGCCGCTTCCGCTCAAGGTAACTAACCGTTCCTTTAGACAGCTTACAACTCAACATTAATCGTTGTTGATTTCAGATCCGCTTTCCGATCAAGTTTTGCTAGCTACCGCTCTAGTCCAGATTCATCCGCGTCATAGCAATCCAATCGCAAAAGCTTACTTCTTGCCTCATCATGGGGTATTGAAGCATGACAGCACCACTACGAAGCTCCGCACAGTGTTCAATGGTTCCTGCGCAACATCTACAGGAATTTCATTGAACGACATTCTTCACGCAGGACCCAAAACGCAAATTGACATTTTCGACGTGATGTTGAGAATCCGCTGCAACAGAATTCTATTCGATACTGACATCACCAAGATGTTCAGACAAATAGACGTTGATTCACTTGATTAGCCGCTTCAGTGCATTCTCTGGGTAGATGAGAATAACCTAGTAGACGCTTACTGTCTCAAGACAGTTACCTACGGAACTGCTAGTGCAGCTTTTGACGCTGTTCGAGTGCTCATCCAACTAGCCAAGGATGAAGGACATCGCTTTCCGCTAGCTGTTGCTCCAATGTTGGAAACACACTATGTAGATGACATCTACGGTGGAGCAGACAATGAAGAAGACGCTATTAAGGTTACAGTGCAAACAAAAGCACTTTGCGCCGCAGGCTGCTTTTCGCTCGCTAAATGGGCTAGCAACAGTCCAACACTGCTCGCTGAAGTCGCTCCAGAGAATCAGCTGGATACACCGCTAAAAGAGATCAGTGATGCACCATTATAGGTCCTGGGCATGTACTGAAATTCGCATACTGACGTTCTCCAGTTCAATTACACGCTGCCCGCAGAAACGCCAAAGAGAAAAAGAGCAATTTTGTCGAAAATCGCTAAGTTGTATGACCCGCTAGGACTTGTCGCATCAATTGTAGTCAAAGCCAAGATCTGTATGCAAGATCTGTGGTTAGATAGAGTGTCATGGGACGAACAATTGTCACCAGAACTCATTCACAAATGGACTGGATACCGCGAGGATCTTCGAAACATCGAATCCATCCGCATTCCACGCTGGAATTACATTGCACCTGGGGCAACAATAGAATTGCACGGGTTCTCAGACGCTTCGCAAAACGCTATGGCTGCTGCAGTTTATTTGAGAGTCACTGACGCTAATGGGAACACAAAGGTCTTACTTTTGTGTTCAAAAACGCAAGTCGCACGGCTGAAGACCATGACAATTCCACGCTTGGAATTATCTGCAGCATGGTTGCTTACACAACTGATACTTCATGTTAAAGAAGTTCAGTCGCTTAGAAATGTCAGGATCAATCTATTGACTGACTCAGCCGTGACTCTCGCATGGATCAAAAGTCCAGCAACCCGCTGGAAGACATTCGTCCGCAATAGAGTGGGAAAAATCCAAGAAACGCTTCGAGATGTCTCCTGGAAATTTATTCCAGGAAAACAAAACCCAGCTGAAGCTCAGCATCTGGCATTGTGTCATCGACCGCTTCAAAAGAGTTCCACAATCTTCGCTGGCCTACCCGCTTACTCCATCAGACCTGGAGCGCGCTAAACTGACATTGATCAAGTATACAGAAGGACAGTCACTCGCTAAAGAGATTCAAACGCTTCAAGATGGTGATGGTCTTCCAAAAAATAACAGCATCACCAAGCTGACTCCGTTCATCGACCATCAGGGGGTCCTGAGAGTTGGTGGCCGCTTGAAGAACGCATTACTGGATCCAGAAGAGAAGCATCCAGCAATTCTACCTCGACATTCACCGCTTACATCAATATTGATTGATGATTCGCACCGCAAAACGCTTCACGGAGGTACTCAGCTTACGCTCGCTGATTTACGCAGGAGTGTCTGGATCATTGGAGGCCGTGTTCCAGTCAGATCATTTATCTTACGTTGCGCTATCTGCACTAGACATCGTGGAGAACGCGCTCAACAGTTGATGGGTCAACTACCTGCTGCAAGAGTGCAACCAACTCGAGCTTTCCTACATACAGGGCTCGATTACGCTGGACCCATCACACTAAAAACGTTTCAAGGACGTGGAGCAAAAACATACAAAGGCTGGATCGCAGTATTTGTATGCATGTTCAGCTCAGCTGTTCATCTAGAGCTAGTCACTGACTACACCGCTGCCGCCTTTATCGCTGCTTATCGCCGCTTCACCAGTCGTCGAGGTATCTGCCACACGCTCTACTCAGATTGTAGAACCAATTTTGTAGGAGCAGATAGAGAACTGAAACGACTATTCGCTGCAGGATCCCGCACATTACGAGAGTTATCAAGTTTGATA
>JZSA01005848.1:0-20269 GCA_000956155.1 Cotesia vestalis
GCTTATCAACAAGCTTTAGCTGTTATTACGACGTTAAATCAATGGAACATTGCTCCTTACGTAAAAGCAATGTGTTTCGATACTGCAGCTGTCAACACAGGTAAACTTTATTTAATAATTACAAGTACTTACGACATTATTATATTTGATTTCTACTGCATGACTTCAGCGTGAGCGTAGGTATGCTCTCCTCTCGCTTTAAAATCAAGATCTCATGTTTTTATATATTTTTATCTGTTCTTGTGGTAGGCATTTATAAAGGTACATGTGTTCAAATTGAAAAAGCATTGGGGAGAAAATTGGTGTGGCTTCCTTGTCGTCATCATGTATTGAAAATTGTTTTACGAGGAGTTTTTGAAGTTTTTTGGACCACTACATCTGGTCCTAACGTCCCGATTTTCCTTCGTTTTAAAAAAAATGGGATGACATTGATCAAACCAAATATAAAAGTGGAATAGACGATGAAACTGTGGCAAACGCTTTAAATGAAGATAAGATGAAAATTATTAATTTCATTAATAATTGCTGTTCGGTGAACAGGCCCAGCCGCGATGAGTTCGCCCCTGGGGGACTCCGAAAGTAATAAGTCGCACCTGAACACCGCTGATTCCCGCAACTTTTAGCCAATCAGAAAATTCAACACTTTGAATTTTCTGACGCCTGCGCAAACCGAGTCACTCTGACGTCACGATCACGCCAGATGCATCGATTTATTACATTGGCTAACGATGTCGACATCGATAGACCGAATTTTCTGATTGGTCGCTTGCTCCGCTGACTTGCGCAGTCAGCCTTCTTCCCGAAGCTGACGAGAACGAAGACGCATCATTATTTTTATCTTTTTTCAACCACGCCTTTTAGTAGTCGCTTCGCCATTTTTCATAATCGCTTTCGCTATTTATGAAGTCCGCTTATTCGAGCTAATTAAATAATTAAAGTTGCTTAATTAATTGCTTCATTCATTTAGTTCTGTTTCAGGTAATTTTCAGTGTTATTTGTGCAGAATTAAAAGGCTTTTTTTCAGTGCCGAGTTTGTGAACACCATGTGTCAAACGGCTTCGTTCTTACTAACCACGCTGTGTATTATAAATCCGCTATTGAACATATCAAATATTGAGTGTATTTATTGTAAATAAATTCCTAGTATTAATTTTGATAATAATTTACGCGTTTTAATTGAGAAATCCAGACCTAAACCTGATCCCGACTTTTTCGCTCTTTCAGCATTTTACACTATTATTATCATATTATTCGATAATTAAACCATCTTTTGTCAAGAGTGGAATGATTTGATCATTTATCAAGCCGCTGTAGTTGAACTAATAAAATATATGGCAATAGCCACACCAAAAATTTTTAACAATTTATTGAAATATCAAAAGAATTGTAGCATACTATTGAATAATATTATCAATATTTAATATGCTCATTTAAAAATAAGAAATATTTGTATTCAATTTTTCAGTTACATTTTTTAATGAATGACAAAGCAAATTTTCCAATGTAAATCAAAAAAACTTAATTCGAAACATTCAATAATTTTGAGCTATAAAAGTTACTTAATTCGCAGTAATTCATACAAATTAAAATGTTGATCACTAGTCTATAATCTTATTAAAGATTAGAGCGCTGTTAGAATTATACACTCCCCGCTTGTTTAAGGTCTGGGTACCGCTTTGAAAATAAGGAGGTATAGTTAAACGCTAAAATTTGATATATTAATCATAGTTTATGTCTATGCAAAAATATCTATTATCTGAAAAAAACTATTTCATTGAGTGGTAGAATTTTTTTTCTTACTTCAAATGATAATATGCCGTTTTGTTCACTGATTGATCGGTTTATGGTTTAGTGCTGTTGTCATGAAAAAAAATCTGAAAAACGGTTGACGCTAAAGGCCACCCCTGCAACTTCCTGCTAATTCCATACTTAAACGCTTGAAATCGCACTAATAACGTTTTTGAGTTCTTCGAACACAAAAATACAATTTATTGGTTATTTCGAGCTCTCCGAGCTCAACAAAATAGCTGTTCTATGATTGTGAGCTCTTCGAGCTCAAAAATCTGATAGAGGTTTAATAAAACAGTATTTTTTTAATGTTCAAACCGCAATAACTACTGGATGAATGAACCGATTTCGATGCGGATGACAGCATTCCATGCAGTTATTTAAATTCTATAATATATTCTTAAACAAAAAATGATCAAACCATAGATTTTAGAAAAATTAAAAAAATTCACTTCTTCCGAATTTTTTTGACAACGTGAACTCACGAACCAATCAATTGATCTTTACGTTTTTGGCCGCGGTCGACGTTATTTCTTAGGCTCTTATGATTATTTTGTTATACAAAAAACGATCCAGAAAGAAACGTCGAAGTTATGTAAAAAAAACTTTTCGAAATTTTTTGTTTTTGATACCCCCGAACAAATCAAGGGATTTAGACGAGACTGGTGGCAATCCACGTGATTTCTTCAAGCTTAAGAGCGAATCAATTTTTAGAATTTAGAATTAAGGAGCCGCTTAGAAGTTATCCAAAAAAAAAACGACTTTTTAAGAACTTTATTTTTTAGATTTCTCAAAATCAAGCGAACTGAATCGATTCAAATTTTCACGAAATTCAGTGGCGATGATACTATTTAGATCACACACACACACACACACACACACACACACACACACACACACACACACAATTACATACATACAGACTGAAACACCAAATTTTTGCTTGTTTGAAAAATTTAATTCTCTAGGCCACTAAACCTTGCGGATAAAGAATAATCGCCTAGATTTCGTTATATTTTGGTTCGCTTCCCTGGGATATTCTGCTCCCGTGTATTGATGATTGTCTTTGTTTTTTCTTTTTGTAGATTAATTATTTTACGGATAGAAGATTAGTCCATGGCTGAGTTGGTGGTCTAGTACCAATATAGCCTTGCGGTTTAGCTTGATTACTTTTTGTTTTAAGACAGCTCTTGCAAGAATTGACATAGGAAACAACGTCTCGGAACATACCGGGCCAGTAATGGGTCTCGCGGATGCGCCAGTAAGTTTTATCGATGCCTAGATGTCCCGATTGAACATCGCAATGGGCTTTCTCGAGTTGAGGCCTGATTTCATTCGGGATATTTTTCGGGGAATTTTTGGACTACTCAGACTTTTTCGTTATACCATGAAATTTCAGGTCCAGTAGTGCTACGATTTTGGATTGATGAGCGTTCTGTTAGTCCAGGATCTTTATAAAGGCGGGATAGGGCGTCTGGAGCTTCATTTTGGGTTCCTCTGTAGTGAATAATATCAATTTTGTATGCTGATAGATCATTAGCCCACCTGGCTAGACGACCTGCTGGATCTTTTAAATTGTAAAGCCATTTTAACGCGGAATGGTCAATGTAACCTGTAACTGGAAGACCTTCTACGTATCCACGTAATTTCCGTAAGGCCCAAACTACCGCGAGGCATTCCTTTTCTGTCGTGGTATAATTAATTGGAGCTTTATTCAGAGGTCTGCTCAGACACATAATTAAATTTTCTCGATCTTCTTTATAGTCGTACTGGGTAAGAATCGAGCATAGTCCGGTGTTACTCGCGTCAGTGTATAGGCGATAAGGGCGATCTGGCTCAGGCAGAGCTAACGTGGCTGCTTGCAATAGAGATTTCTTAATCTCAACAAATGCTTTTTCTTCTATGTCAGTCCATTTCCAGTCTACACGGGTACTTGTTAGTTTATTTAAAGGACCTTGGACTTGTGCAATATTTTTAAGATGTTTGTGATACCAGTTTACAAGACCGTTAAATCTGAGAAGTTCCCTGCGGTTAGTAGGTCGCTGATATTCGGCTATCGGTTCAAGTCGCGCTGGGTCTGGACTCATGCCTTCTTTACTAATTATGAAACCTAGGAATTTAACTTCAGAACGTTCGAATTGACTTTTTTCTTCGTTCATTTTGAGGCCCGCGATTCGAAAAGCTTCGAAAACAGCTTTTAAATAAGTCATGTGTTCCTCTAGAGTATTACTGATAATAATCCAATTGTCTTAGTAGGCAAAAATTTTTTCTTGAGCGCTGGGTAAATATTTCCGAGCCTTTTTCCGAAGAATTTGCATTACGATTCGGAGAACTTGGTCAGTGAGAGCTTGATAAGTACTAGGGGCGTTAACAAGCCCGAATGGCATACGAATCCATTCGAATTGGCCACGGCCATCGACACAAAATGCTACATAGTGTTGACTACTCTCTTCAACTAATACTTGATGAAAAGCGTCGCTGAGATCAATGGTGGAAATAATTTTTGCGCCTCGGAGGCTGGATAAAATTCGGTGCATGATCGGTAACGGGTACGCTGATTGTTCAGTCTTTTATTTAAAGGACGATAATTGTTTTGTCGAAAGCTCGTCAAAGCGCCGAGATTTCGTGCTTCAGGTTTTCAAAATTTAATTTGATTAATATTTTGGATTAATAGGTATTTTAGATAAATTACACTCGATGTTTGGGACAACAGGAAGAAGTTTATTGCCCCAGAGGAGGAAAAATCTGGTGAAGCCAGATAAAAAAACCTCCTCGATGATAAGTACAAGAAAAATCGTGTATGAATGTGTAATTGTTATTTAGTCAGGGCGGGACCGTAACTATTGTTGTTTAGTCAGGACAGGACCGTAACTATGATAATATTGAACTATTCTCGTTGGATAGTCAATGTGTATTGCCAATTGTAGGCGAATATTAACGACTCGTTGAGAGTCGTGTTAATTTGTATGTGTGTGTGAGAGAAACGATCAAAGCCAAGGCTGCGTGATCAACCACGGGCCGTCCGTACCCAAAAAATGATATAGAAATGATCAAAGCCAAGGGGGCGCGATCAACCACGGGCCGTCAATACCCAAAAAATGTGAGAGAGAGCTCGGATGTATGGCGTCTGCTCGAATTGTCGCGCAATTTTCTACAAAATTGCACTGATCAGCGAATAACTGGATTCAGATGAGTTTATGAAGATGAATTAAATGATATTGAGTAAAGTCAAGTAAAACGATATGACTTGTGAAAACTTATGAATTGTATTGTATGCTATGTAATATGCAAGAGCGATTGCGTAAAATTACTACTGATTCAAGGGCCTCAGAGCAACTAGTGGTCCTGGCCACTGCACGAGCCAATTCGGTTTTTCCTATACGGCCCCGATCTGCGCGATACCGTTCTGCGCCTACGCCGCAACTTGACGACCACGATGACTCCCGAATTTAAACGAATTTCGGTAAGAAAATTGTTCGAGAATTTTCTAGTCGAAGCTAGAGCTAATTTATAGATATAGTCATCTGATTTCGTACGCCCACGCTCTCTCTCAACAGATATAGATGTAATTGTGTATAGCACAATACATGCATGATTCTACTCTACACACACACGTATATACTCCATCGTATATGTACGATTCGACTCGACAATAATCGATACACATGCACCAGGTATTTTTTTTCTTCGCGACCATAACTGGTAAACAAGCCCAGCTACTATTCGAGGGTCGAAAATACCCTTTTTCGAGTAATTGGTCAACTTTTTCATGTGATGCTTTCATTACTAGCTGACTGCGTGTGTATGGTTTACAGCGTACTGGAGTTTCGTCAGTTACTTCGATGCGATGTTGTACTAGGTTAGTAACCTCTAACGTGGTGGATTCATTTCTATTAAATTTTATCGCGAGAAAGTTGTTTAGTTCTGATCGTTCTGATGGAGAAAGCGCATTTAATGACAAAGGTTTGGTTTTATTAGTAAGGGAACCAAATTTATGTTTGATAGAATTACCGCCTAAATACCAAGTAACAATTTTTGATTCTACATGAACATCTGCTGACTGCCAAAAGTCTAAGCCAAGAATAATTGGGGTTGATAAGCCAGGTAATACGCTTAACCAGGTTAAAATAATTTTTCCGTCGAGTTCTACTTTAAATGGCGCGCCTCCGCGGGTGTATATTGAGGCAGAGTCGGCTAATGTTACTTCTAAGGTACTAGTGGGATCTGGACTAAGTTCTTGAAGTTCATTGCCTTGGATTCGATTGTATGCGGTCTCAGAAATGTATCTTCGTTCGCTTCCACTGTCTAACATGGCTTCAATGTTAAAAGGTCCTATTGTAATATCTGTAATCATGCGACTTACGAGCGTTGGTGCCTGCGTATTCGATAGATATGTCCGATTCTGATGATTGGGACCGTATATTTGCATAAGACAGTCGGGTGTTTTGTCACAGTCTGATTTGATTCTTAATTTCGGTAAATTCATAGAAAATTCCGATTCTGAGTCTGATTCGTAGTCACAATCGTCATAGTCCTCATATTCCGAATCTGAGATATTTAATTGTGGGGAATTATGTATGAAATCCGATAATTGGGAAGTACTAGCTTTACAGTTGTCAATTATTGGCTCTACCAAGACGTTAGCTGGAGAAATAGATAATACGTGGGTTTAACTAACTGGTTCAGTGGTACTAGTTGTCTCTACTGCAACGGATTTGGCCCTGGCTGCTGTAGAGGGATACACCAGGGCACCTACTCGTTTTTTGGATCCGGATTCCTCGGCAACGGTGGTAAACCAGCTCTGGCCCGAATCTCATCGGTGGTTTTCGCGCAACATTTGTTGGAAGTATGTCCATATCGTCCGCAGCGTTCATAAGGCGCGGAAGATGGTGGTGGAGAGAGGGTCTTTTGTAAATTTTCAAACATGCCCTGTATTACTGCTTGAAGATTATTCATTGACGATACTAGCATGTCTGAAGTGTCGTCTTTGGGCTTTTCTTTACGATGATTGAGTTGTTTGTTGGTTAAAACAGCGTCTAGGGTTGCTTGTTCGTTATTTTCCAGGTTTGACGCGTCTTGATCGAGGTCTGTATCGGTAACGGCATTCATTCGCGTTCTCGATTTAGAGTAGCCCTGATTTTGTACTTTTGGTTTATTCGGTTGTTCCGGCTTAGGTGGATTACAAGTATCTTTAATTGATTGCCATACGCCGACGCGTTGGTATAGCATGGAATAATTACTGATATGTTCTTCAGCAAATTTAAATAGGAATTTGGAGTTAAATTTTTGGATGATAATTTTAATTTGTCGATTTTCAGGTAACGGCTCTTCTAATTGGGCAAATGCACTTTGCATTCGATTAATAAATACCGTTCCGAGTTCGTCGTCGGCTTGTCGATATGAATACATTTCTTGTAAGAGGGTTTCGAATGTTTGGTGGGTTTGCCATACTTTGAAGTGTGTCTTAAAGACCGACCAGTCAATAAACAAATGTTCATTTTGGTAATACCAGTCCAGAATATTGCCAGTTGAAGTTAAAGCAACTACTAGCCTAAAATTATCTAATGGTATATCATTAATGATCATTCGCTGTTCTAAAGTTTTAATAAATTTTTTAGCATCTAGTTTTACAGACGAATCGCGCGAAGGAAAAAATATATTCCATGATTTTGCGGTCCGGCAAATGTCATTAGTCCGTAAGGGTGCAACTGTACTCGGGTACATGTAAGAGTGAGCAGCGCTTGGGACCATGCCTGGGATAGTGTGTGTGTATTGCTGTGTCTGTGACGCAGGCACATGGAAAGAAGCGATCGGTGCTGTGTAGGTATACGTCACGTGAGGTACAGTAGTGTGGGGCTGTATGTGTGTGGCTGGTATATAGTATGGCATCGGTGGTGCTGTGTAAGTTTGAGTTACATGTGCTACAGTAGTGTATGCTTGTGTGTGTGTAACTGGTAAATGCTGAGACACTGGCGGTACGAGTAGTGGGATATTCAGGTGCGTGTAGGGTAAACGCGCAGCCCCACTAAACGTTGAGTTTTGTACTGTGGTAGCAGGAGGTAAGCGAGGTGCGGGTGGTACGAAATGATTCCCCGCCAAGAAATTTGAATTTGGGAATAATTCTCGTGGCTGAAACGCATATGTATTATTGGCTGGATTATTATTATTATTTACAGTCTCGGACGTTGTTCGAACTAGGGTAATGGCAAAGGGTGGTATTAATTGATAATACGGGGCTTTCCAGGCTTCTGTTTCAGATCTGAGCTGTCTAACTACTTCTTCAACAGTATGCGTTGCAACGGTGATATTCCCAGGATTTTGTATTATGTCTACATAGTTATCATTTGCGTTCGTTGGGTCTTATGAGATCTGATTCGCATTGTTGGTTACAGGTACCGAGAGTCGATTTACTGGCGTACGGGGAAACATTTTGAATAATTCTGATATTAAAATTTTTATTTAATTATTTTACTTAATTAATTTTCAATTAGGTTAAATTTTCGGAATTTTATTTTATGGTGACACACCTGATGGAAAATTTTAATCTTAAATTTTTCAATAATTGTTTTTCTCGGTGACGTACTCAAGATAAGTTCTACAATCCCGGATTTATTTAATAATTATCCAATACTCGGTGTTATTAATTTAATCACTAAATTCAACTTCGACATTGAGCTTGATAATTTATGGCAATCAATTTGAATATTATTTTCCGAAATTCGAGCTGTAAAGTTAAATAAAATAATTTATTTTAACGGCAATGTTTAATTTTACTGTTAAAATATTTTCTACTAAGAGTTTATTTTGAGTAATAAAATTGAATAAGAGATTTAGTTTTGACTTAGCTAGACAAAAGATTTTTATGGAGAAATAAGACTTTATTTTTATTTCCGAACGTTACGATACGTAGTATATAGCGACCGATTCCTCGAAGGACGTTCGAGTAAAGCGACCTTGTGTTGTTTTTATTTAAGCCCGAGCGTGCAGCGTGTTTATGGCTTACGACCCGGCACACAAAATATAAAAGACAATAGATTCAAAAGATTTATGCACTGATAAGATTTCTGTCGAAATTATTTTACTAAGTTTTTACTCAGAGTACTTCTCAGTTATCTCAAAATAAATAACATCAGCATAAATCTTTATGATAATCGGGTTATGGTTTTACAATATTACAATTTATGCACACAATAGAATTATTTTCAGTTTATGGTACTTGTTCAGTGAACAAGGCCCAGTAGCGATGAAGTCGCTCCTGGGGGACTCCCAATTTCAAGAGACGCACTGCTGTTGACAACCTTCCTTTGTGCACTCCTGAAAAAAAAGGCTTCAAAATGTTTGTAAAAAAATTACAACCTCTTTCCAAGCCTCCATGTGAGCCGACTATCACTGGACGAATGAAATCTATGTACGAAAAATTAAAGATTAAAGTTAAAGGAGAGTTGAAAGATGCAGATTCAATCTGTCTTACCACAGATATTTGGACCCATCAACACACTATGTGCAGCTACCTTGGTTTAACTGCTCATTATTTAAAAGGTAATTTTTAATTAATAATTATGTTATTGTTGTTATTTAGTATGAAATAATTGAATTGTTGATGAATTATACCTTTTTTTCAGGATATGAAATGACTTCTTACGAACTAGGTGCATATCATTTAATAGAAAGAAAGACAATTCCACATTTAATGGAAAGATTAAGTCAAATTTGCGAATAGTGGGGAATTGATGAAAGTAAAATCAGTACCGTGGTGTCAGACGGAGGCGCTAACATAAAAGGCGCTATTAAGCAACTGTTTGGAAAAGCAAAACATGGGTCATGTTTTGGTCACACTCTTAATAATATTGGACAAAATCTCATTGAAGTAAATATTACACGACCGGCATCTGAAGCAGATCAGAGTGAAATGCTTAAATTCCTGGATGAAGATGATAGTGACACGGAAAATGATTTAAATATCAATGAAAAATCGCAATTAAGAGATTTAGTAATAAAAGTTAAAAAAATAGTGAAATTTTTTAGATGTAGTGAAAACGCTTCTCGAGAATTAAATATTTTACAAGAAAAATCCGGAGCGAAACCACCGTTAAAACTAATCCAAGAAGTTAGAACACGCTGGAATTCTTGCTATGAGATGTTGGATCGTTTTATTAATTTATCTGATTACGTGAATCAAGCTCTCCTTAAAGTACAAAAAGATAAGAGTTCACGATCAAAACCGCCAAACGTTTTATCAGGTGATGATCTTGACATGCTTATTGAAGTGAGAGATGTTTTGTATCCTCTATGGTTCGCTACTCATGAAGCTAGTGCAGACAAACACGTGACTTTAAGCAAATGTATTCCACTGGTAAAAGGACTGCAAGAGGTGAGTAATTTCTTCACTTTTACCATTGATCATTTTACGTGATAGTCAGATTACTGAAAAATCTGAATTTATCTAAATACTCATATTTTTCTTTATAAAAACATTTGAAGTGAGATATTGTGATTTTAGGAACTAATTACTATCATGAGAGAATGATAAACTCTGATTTTTATTTTTTTTTAGAACACAAATCATCTTAATCTCATTACAAAAGTTGGTCAAGATTTGAAAAAAAGGTTGATGGCTGAAATAAAGCAAAAATTTTCGAACATAGAATCTGTGAAAGTATATCATATTGCAACGCTTCTTGATCCCCGATACAAAAAAGTTGGGTTTCAGAGTATTCTTCATTGTTTGCGTGCTATAACATCTGTGGGTATGTGATCAACATTGAGAATTCTTTATACTACAAAGAAACATTCTTTTTTTTTATTAGGAATTTCGACGCATTACAACCAAATCCAACACTTTTGGAAATTTTTGAATTATATTGCATTTAATATTAATATGTTATCGGAATTTTATACGCATAGGTTCACTGATAAGAGAGCAGGTGAAAGTGTCGAAAAATTTAGCTGTTGAGTGTGATCGTCAACTAGCTATCGAAGACCAGCAAACGTCGGATAAGAATAAAAATTTTTGGGATTTTTTGGACCTAGAAGCACAGTCAAGTAATCACTATCAATATAATGATGAAGCTGGAGGAGTGTCTATTGAATTACGGCAATTTCTTAATCGACCACTAGTGGATAGAAATAGTACACTGGATCCATTGCTTGTTTGGAAAAGTATCGAGATTGAGTATCCATGCGTATCCACTATTGCGAAAAGATACTTATCGATTGTTGCAACTTCAACACCTTGCGAACGTTTATTTTCGCATACCGGTCAAATTGCGAATCAAATTCGAAGCCGACAAACGCCTGATCACTTAAATATGCTACTGTTCTTGAAATCTGTCCCAGAAAATCTATGGTTTTCTTAAAATACTAAAAAGTCTTTTGTTTTTTTTTATTTAAAATTTATTCAAAACTTAATTTATAAACTTTGTTGTAACTTAAATTATTTGAAAAAAATTTTAATGTGATATGCTTGACACGTTATTAATAAATAAAAAAATATACTTATTCTTAACTATTTTTGTGCTTTATTTAATAAATGTGTATTATTCATTCATAGCATTCCGATTGGATGAATAAATTTATTAACTATAAAAATTATTGATTTTTTTATTTGGAATCGATTAAAATCGAAAGAATCGATTCTTGCGCTCGACTAATCGATTCCTAAGATCGAAAAATATAAAATCGAAATCGGAATCGAGAATCGATTCTTTGATGAATCTTTCCATCCCTACCCTGGGATATTCCGCTCCCGTGTATTGATGATTTTCTTTGTTTTTTCTTTTTGTAGATTAATTATTTTACGGACAGAAGTTTCCACGTGTGCCAGTTAACTGTTTTTAATTACTTACAAATTTAGCTGCAAAGATGGTCCTTCTTCCTTGATTGGCTTTGTAGTTGGTCTGAGATAATTATGTGAGATAAACGTTGATGGTTTTCTAGATAAATGTTGATTGGTGACGAAATTGTAACAGAACTTAACTTTATTTCACTAAACCAACACTTTTGATAGATTTATAATACTCGGTAACGAAGTACAATAAATTTTGTTGTCTGAAAAGATTATTTATACTTGAAGTTATAGATGATTAATTATTAGTAGTAAGCGTAGTAACATTTTTTTAACGCAAAATGATGATGACGTAAATAATATAAACTTATTAATTGAATAATAGAATTTTATAGATTTTAGTAATTTTGGTGAGTAGTCACCTGATAGTAGTAATAATATAATAGTGGTAAATTTGACTCGGAAATCTAGCGTGGTAGTTGACAGCGGAGGATAAATCGAAGTGTCGATCACCGCTCAAGTATTGGGGTTTGTGACCGTTTTCCCCTTCTCGTGTGTTCTTGTGACGTCACGGGACTACCTATTAATTTAGCTAGTGTCAGTAACGAAAATTCCGGGTGGTAGTTCGCCGAGCTGACAAAGCCGGGACATTATGTAGTGTCTCAATACATACATACATACATACATACATAGATACATACATACATACATACATACATACATACATACATACATACATACATACATACATACATACATACACACATACATACATACATACATACACACAAATAAATAAATAATGAGTACAAGTCGGTCGGTAGAAAATAAAAATAATGAAAAAAATTTATTCGCGCTCGTCAAATGGGTTGGAGGTACTTATGATAAGACCTGCACAGCTGGTGTACCCGTGGAATGGATTTTTGATTTTGATCCGAAAGCTTTCAACCCTAATGATGATGATGATGAATCTTATGTGATTGAGTGGCGAGATGGGAAGCAACCTAAAAATGGTTGGACACATTTTGATGCTCAAGTTCTTCAAATATCTGGTAAGTGTGGTTATAATAGTTTTTATAAATAGTATCAAATCACCGACTCAAACGATGTGTGCATGCTTTAACACACTCGCAGTATTTACAAAAAAAAATTAGTATTTGCAAAAAAAATTTGGTAAATATAAATTATATATTTGCTTTACAGATAATATCAAAACATTGAAAAAGCAAATCACGATTTTTGAAGGAATCGTCTCTCCTCTTCGCCCTGTAAAAACTCTCAAATCTCTCAAAGCTCTCAAAGATAAGAAAGAAACTGTAAAAGTCCCTGAACTAGTGTTACCACATAAGAGAAAGCCAGGATCGGTTAATGACACTGAAGCTTCAACTTCTGGTCTTTGTGTAACTATTAAATTATCTCAATTTAGCATGTTATTAACTAAACAAAAAGTTGGGCTTATTTTCTTTACACATACAATTATACATAACACACTGATAAAAGGATTTATTAACTAGATTAACTATTAATAATTTGATTTATTTGAGGATAATAATTTAATTTATTAAATTTCAATAAATATTTTTTAACATTTAATAAATATTTATTTGGGAGAAAAGTACATTTATTAATATTTAATAAATATTTATTAATAGTTAACAAATATTTATTAACAGTTAATAAATATTTTGTTGAGTGAATTTGTTTGGCTTGCAATGTCATATGATATGAAGGTTGCTTATAAACAAAAATCATCTTTATAAATTATTTGCATTAATTATATTACATTACAATAACATTTATTGTAAACTACCAAATTCTATCACAGCTTATAATTATCTTTTATATTTTTAAATGTTATAACATTTTTATAAAAACGTTAATTTATTAAGTGAATTGAATTATTATCATGTATTCCAGTTATAGAGTTATAAAAAATGTCAAAAGAAAATTGTTATTTTTGCTTTTTATCCTAAATAAATATTTTTTTGCTCGACGGGCAGAAAGCGTCAAATTTCGGCCCGCTGCGCTAAACGAAATTGCCACTTTCTGCCTTCGTCGAGCAAAAAAATAGCATACACTCCTCGGGAAGTAAATAAGAAAGCCTCAGATCACATGTTTGTCAGATCACCTCGGCCTCGCCTCGGCCAACAATTACATGTGATCTGAGACATTTCTTACTTTACTTCCCTCGGTGTGTAATATACTATTTTAACAGTTAACAAATATTTATTAACAGTTAATAAATTCTATTTATTAAATACTTATTAACTGTTAATAAATATTTATTAAATCCCATGATGTTAAAAAATCATTTATTAACAGTTAATAAAGCTTATTAAATATTAACAAATCCTTCTATCAGTGCAATAATATTAGATAAAATACAGATCTAATAGTTTCGTTTAAAAATAAAATTAAATTCAGTAACATCTTATTTGATTTAGTTTAAATTGAATACAGTTTAAGGTTAATCTACGTCCGTAATTAGATCTATCTTCTTATATCTTAAAAAATTAACTTATTTGTTTATTATTCACGAAATTTTTAAGAACCCAAGAACCAAAAGATCAAAAATGTCGAATCGTCAGAAGATTGATGAAATTGTGACCACTGTTTCTGAAAAAACTTTGCAATCTGTAAGATTATTTTTAAAAATATAGAATCAAATTATTTATTCCAGATTAGTATTTAAATTTTCCTCCATAGGAAGGACGGGAAAAACAGGGTTCACTTTTACATGTAAAAGAGTACCCCATTTTGCCCGCCCTTCCCCTAAACTACGGATTTAATAAAAATTTTTACAAATTATATATAAATAATTTATTTGATTGCTCAAATGTCGCAGGGTAAAAATTCAGGAAGCCGTAGAGGAACAATAGAGAATGATAATAGTAAGAATGACGAAGAGGAGGATCACAGTGAAGAGCACATTGAGGAAGAAGTAGTTGAAACGTCATCATCGGAGAACGAAGATAATGATGAGACTACATTTTCACAGCGGTCTCAGCGTAATGGTAGATATTAATATATTTTATTCGAAATTTCATATTTGATGCAGACATGTATAACTTTTTTTTTAATATCAATTGGTTAAAATTACTTAATTTTGATTGATCAAGTAAACGTCGAGACAAATACATAAAAATTAATTCTATTTTCACTAGAAGGAACGGAGATTATTATGCGGACATTATTGAAACTGCGGAAGGAAATTAAGGATGTAAGAGAAACTCAAGTCAATATGATGAATGCACAAATGAATCAAGGTGTACAAAACGAAAATCGTAACGATCAAGTAAGTCACGTTGTCTCATAGTCTCAGTCATTTGCTCTCGATCTTTCAATCTCAGTTTTGGTTTCTCAGTCAAGAGTACTTGGTCGAGGATTCTTAACCTCATAACATTAGTTTCCTATTAGTAGGCACATGGAATGAATTCTCAGAATTTTATTTTTGGTTTACCAGTCGTGGGCACTTGGACTTGGATTCTAAATTTTTTGGTCTTGTTGATCAGTCGTATGAGCACTTAGACATGGATCTTGTTTTTTATTTACCAGTCATGGGCACTTGGATTTTATTTTTAACTTCCCGCTAAGAAAATTGAAAATTTTCAAAAATCGGGAGGTTATTGGTTTTACCCCGTTTTGCAAAAATCGAATTCTCATCAGATCTCGACGTTCTGAGGTCCTAGGAAGCTTCTCTGACTACTCTCGCGAGGGTGTCACTATGTCTTTGTGTGTGTGTGTGTGTGTGTGTGTTTTTTTTGAAATGTGGTTTTTTTGTAATAACTTTGAAACGGCTTTATCAATCGATTCCAAAAACTAATCAGCTCTCAACATCAAAAAACAACGTCGATCGCCACCAGCCCGATCTACCTCGGTTGATTCGTTCGTGAGTGATCGTTGTCGAAAGAAAATCGTAAAAAGTGTTATTTTTCGGAATTACTTCGAAATTCCTTGTTCGATCGATTTAAACTTAATGATCCTTTATGAGGCTTAAAAAACTGCATCGAATGCCGTGATCCACGTGAATATCGATTCATTCATTCAAAAGTTATTGCGGCTTGAAAAGTCAAGAAATAGTCTTGTAATAAACTTATATCAGACTTTTGAGCTCGGAGAACTTAAAATGACACAAAAACTAAATTTTTGAGGAGCTTAAGGAAGTATGAGCGCTAGGCAGGGTGGGGATAGGTATCGACTCTAGCGCGGTAAGGGGAGAGCAGTAACCATATGATTTTTCTCAATATATAGATATACATTTAATATTGACTAATGGCGGCATTTATTTTTCTTTTAATTGATACACTTTAATTAGTCGAGCAAGTTTCAATTTTTTTGAATTAAATTTATCACTAATATATTTACTTTCACCCATAAGTTTTTCAAAAATATTCACCAAAAAGTTTTACGAGAAAAATACAGAAATGTATCAATGTTTGGAGATTACCCCATAAGACCAAATTTTCGGAATTTGTTTAGACATATTTAAGCTTCATGTTAAAAAAAAATCAAGCTTTTCATCAAAAGTTGTCTTGGTGCTCGTACTTCCTTAAAGAGCTTAAAAACGTAATAAGTTTAATTTTGATCGTTTTAGTATGGAATCAGCGGGAAGTTGCAGGGATGGCCTTTAGGGTCAACCGTTTCCCTAATTTTTATTTACTAGTCGTGGGCACTTGATCCTGGATTCTCAATTTCTTGGTCTGTTTAACCAGTCGTGGACATTTGAATTTGAATTATATTTTTATTTATTAGTCATGGTCATTTGGTCCTGGATTCTCAATTTTTTGGTCAGGTTACCCAGTCGTAGGCATTCGGACTTGGATTTTTATTATTCTACTCTGGATTTTCTACTTCTAAATGCTTGGGTTTTGATTTTTATCATTTTAAGTTTGGTTTACTAGCCGTGGGCAATTTAACTGGATTCTCAATACTTCTTTCTTTGTTCACTAATCGTGGGAATATGTTTTTGAAGACTTATTTGTTTTCATTATTAATTCTCTCAAAATGGTGCAAGACGCCTTCTAGCTAAATTTTACTTGCTACAATTTATCTGAACTGAAAAATGTCGACATTAAAATAAACAGTACAGCACTCTGTAAATTTTGGTGTACTTTATATTTGGATCACTATTATTGATTTTATTTTTAATAGGTTGAAATCGGGCATCAAGGTTCTCAAGTATTCGTAACTCGCGCGCAATGGGATACGGCCGACTCAAGAGAAACTTTTGAAAAAATGGGCGTTTCTCTAGTAAGCTGTTTATTTGCAACAGAAGAGTTATTAGCTAGCAATCTAAGAGGTGGAAAAAGCAAAATTAATAAAAATGCACCACAGAAACCTGCGTTGAATCAAGTTATTATTTCTGCTATTCAAGGTGAAGTATTACTCATATGAAGAATATATGATGTTAACAAACTTTATTGTAATTGAACCTTGTAGTAAGTCTTGCAGAACATAATTTACTCAACTAGTTGCTCGATGAGTCAATTTTACGATCGTGATTTTTAAACTTATTTTAACTTGTTCATGAAATACCTTTGAATTTTCGTCTAGTTGAGTTTTTTTTTTATTATCTGTCAATCATTATGCATAGAAATTTATTATTTTGACATTTCCCTTCATTTCGAGTTCATTGTATTACGTAACTCGTATAGCTAATATTCAGGTGAATACCTTACCCGGTTCAACACTATTTTACGACACAACTGAGCATTTTTGAATTCTCAACTTTCTGTTCTAATCTTATGTTCAAATTTTTTCGTTTATTTTCTAAAAATAATCTATTTCAATCTGTTAAAAATTATTATAGAAGCTGTTAAAAATAAATTCCCAGCGACTTTTAAGAAATCTCTTTTTGGTATGGCGATTAATAATCATATAACTGCTGTACGACGTAAAAACAATGTACCTGTCGAACCAGCAGATGCACCTGAAGAACCACTTATGAACGCAGAACAATAATGTTTACTATTGAAATATTATCATTGTTTATATTTAAGAAATATATGTAAATTTGTGTTATTCTTCTTACAAAATAAAAATTAAATTATTGTCAAATATTTAATAATCTTACTGCGCTTTAGAGCTTTTTTAGTACACGATTAATTTTATTGTAGACCAATCTTTTACAAGCTATTCACTTGACCACCTATTCCTGAAATTTTCCACAATTTCTGAACTGTAAGTATTTTGCTGAACAACTTAACTCGCAAGCTGCTGATCTGGTCTAAATCAAAAATATTGATTTCAATATTCATCCAAAAGCTACAGAGGCCATCTTTGAAATAGTAAGAATTGCCAACTGATTCTCTGTCTAATAAAACATCAATTTTTAGAAATTAGACTGAGAACAGTAAGATCTTAAATTCTTAAAAAATTTTTATTAATCCAATAATTTTGTGGTTATTTGGTCATCTGGCCAAACTCTATCCAAAATAGATCTGAGTGGTGTTAAATTTTTTAACTACAATCAAAACTATTTGTAATGAGTAATCCATTACCAATATTACAAGTCAAAAATTATATACAGTAAACAGATGATAATGTAGAAATTTCTGAAAAAGTTTTTTGGAAACGAAATTGAAAATAGAACTTTACTTTTAAATATGAATGTAATAAAGTGTTTATTTGGTATATGTTAAAATTATAAAATCATTTATAATTTAATATATACTGCAGTATATATGTTCAATATATCCATCTATATATTTGATAAAATATATGTTTAAATATAATTATAATCAAATATGATGTCATATATGATATAAATATATTCTATAATATAAATTATTTCGTATAAAAACTTTATATACTTTTCAAATATATGAACATACATTTTATCTCATATATGATGTAATATTATAAACTTATAATATACATATATGAGATACTTATATTTAATATTTTATATGATTATATATGAAATCGGCTAAAATCTCTATATGGAATAGTATAATAACTAATATATTATATCATATATAAATTTATTGCAACAATATATTTTTTCATATATTATAATCATATATTATATTTTCATACGGGTGGACAGAAGTTCCCACGCGTGCCAGTTAACTTGTTTTAATTACTTACAAATTTTACTGCAAAGATGGTCCTTTGTCCTTGATTAGCTTTGTAGATGGTCGTGTGTAGTTACACAGAATAGATATTGATAGTTGGTAAATGAAGATTCGTTAGCGATAAAATTGTAATAAAACTTAACTTTGTTATATCCGGCATTGCCTTATATAACAAACAGGGTCTCTCCCCTTCGACGAAAAGTGCAACGCTTGTACTTTATAAATTTCAGCAACCACTCGGACTATAACCTTTATTGAGAAACGTACACACTGTCCACGTTCTGCCAAATTTGCAATTTTAGACCAATAACAAAATTCAACTCCCTTCCGAAAATCACGATCCGGGTGTATAAAAACATCAAACACCACGGATCAAATGTTCACTCTTTTATTAAAGAATACGAAGGAAGGTATCTTCGTAGAACCCGTGTGGGTCCTTGTACCGCGTTACGTACAAGGCAGTATAAAGCACTAGGTCGCTTATACAAAACGTCTAAATTCACTATTATCTTTGATTCTTTAATTTATATCGTCTACGAACCGCGCCAGTGTGTTCTCCGAGCTGAATCGAGGACCCCGTTGTCCGTAGTGGTATCCTTGTCTAAATCTTAACTTTTTGATCTACTATTTAATTAACGGCAGATCTAAATATCTACCGGAGTCATTACGAACTCATATAATAAACACTCCAAATCATAAAATATAGTTATAAGTGAATAATTAATAAGTGAAACATTGTGCATTGAGTGCGCCACTCCGTTAGGGCTAATAATTGAATAAACTATAAAATCCAGAACTTCGTGTTTTACATCATTTTAAATTAAGATCCTGAACTTCCTCCACTACATCGATCTTCACCACGAGATAAGGAAGAGAATCCAATCCAGGATCAACCGATCGACTTATTCAATTCGAATCGACTAGAAAAATCATAAAGAGCTATTGTAAGTTCAGAATTTGATATCGACTTTCCTCTTAATTCGCCGTTGGAACCCTGGTTACCAGGAAGCGTTCGAAATCCACATTAAAAATAAAACTCTTGTAGCTTCCCTACAAGAGAAAATCTATCTAAAACGTGTCCGAGCCTCCTTAAGGCCCACACTACCAATAATTATTTAACTATAATTAATTTCGGACATAACAACTTTATTTCACCAAACTAACACTTTAATTAAATTTATTATATTCGGTAACAAAATACGATAAATTTGTTGTATGAATACTTTACTTATATTCGAGGTTATAATTGATTAATTGTTAATTATAAACGCAATGGTATTAATTTAATATAAAGAATAGTAGTAGTAATAATATAAACTTATTAATTAAACAATAGATTTTATAGATTTTAGAGGTTTTGGTGAGTAGTAACTTAATAGTGGTAATAATAGTATAGTGGTATATTGACTTGAATATCCAGCGAGGTGGTTTACACCGGGGGATAGATCGAAGTGTCGATCACCGCTCAAGTATTGGGGTTTGTGTCCGCTTTCCCCTCCTCGTGTCATCTTGTGACGTCACGGGACTACCGATTATTTCAGCTAGTGTCGGTAACGAAAATTTCGGGTGGTAGTTCGCCAGGCTGATAAAGTCGGGACATTTTGTAGTGTCTCAATATATA
>JZSA01005851.1:0-32209 GCA_000956155.1 Cotesia vestalis
AAACGTCGAGATCTGATGAAAACTCGATTTTCGAAAAATGGGGTAAAACCAATAACTTCCCGATTTTTGAAAATCTGAGATTTTTAGCTGGAAGTTAAAAAGAATTTTAAAATCACGATTTTTTTGGAATAACTTTTAAACAGCTTTACCGATCGATTTCAAGAACTAATAGTTTCATAACATCAGAAAAACCACATAGTCTACTGCAAGTCCGGTCTAAATCGGTTGATTCGTTTGTGACATGTCGTTAACGAAAAAATTAATTTAAATAAAACACTCAGGAATTTTTTATCTGATCAATTTGCGTTAAAAAATTCTTTATAAGGCTCAAAAAATTGCATTAATTGCTGCTAACCACGTTAAAATTTATAAAATAGTGTTTTATTAAACTTCCACTAAACTTTTGGGCTCGAAGAGCACAAAAAACGTTAAACAGTTATCTTTTTGAGCTCGATGAGCTTAAAATAATAATAAACATGTTGTTAGGCTCGAAGAGCGCAAAAACAATATAATAAGCAAAATTTTGAGCGCTTAGATATGGAATTAGCGGAAAGTTAGAGGGATGGCCTGTTAGGTCCTATGTCCGAAACATTCTTTTAAGCGGTAGCAGGGTAACGGTGGAGACTAGCACCAATAGTTTAAGAATAACACAACGAAAAATTAATCCAGCTGTTAAATTATTTGTGACAGACGCTGAGTAATATTTTCATTGTGTTAAGGTAAAAGCCCCAATAGATTATCACGTACCAGTATATGATCACTCCATAAATTTGTATATCTATATTCACAAATAGGTATACATATACTGGTACATGATCATCTATTGGGGCGTTTACCTTCCAGCAACTTTGCTAATTTTTTTATAATTTCATGAGCGGAAACCCGATCTTTTAAAATTGTTATTGAGTCATAGACATTTTTTAGTCATAGAAATTGCGTTTGTTCAATCACGTGAACAAAATCTTGATTCTCGATTCCTTTGTATTTCTTAGATTTACCAACAACCGTATGAAGAAACAATCAACTGAAAGTATAGACGAAGAAGGTAAGGAAATTATAGATTTGTCAAATGTTTCTTTTTCACTAGTATCTCCACAAATTGATTCACCAAGTAATGAAGATCACAATGTTGATGCGCAATCAAGTGTTTCTTCTTTATCTTCATTACTCACTTCATCTTGTAATATTGCTGAAGATAACAAACAATGTCATGATGAATACATTAATGACCCAACAACAAATTAAAATGCTGATGTTGGTGAAACAATAGTAGAACAAGATTGCGATATCAAAGCTGAAAATAAGATTCCAAATTTTCGTACTGAAAAATTGGAAGATACATTAACCAGTACGAAAAGTACAGCCTTGTCTGCTGCAGCTATTGTTTTATCAACCTTTATTCCTATTAATTTGTGGTCGCCATACGTGATTGATCACATTACACAAATAACTTCATCTCGAAAGCTTCTCAAGCCTTAATAAAAATTCGAATATTGGACTCAAAGAAAGGTTTTTAAAACCATTTGAGCTGACTAAAACTATTGAAATATCCGCGCAATGTATGGCAACTTTTGAAATAGTGCAGGAAACTTACGGAGAAAATATTTTACAAATTACTTGTGGCGAACAGTACTTATCTTTTTCAAAAATTATTTCGAATATTTGCTGTAATCAAAAAGCAGCAATTCTGAATATAAATTGACGCTCAGTCGCGATTCTTTCTAGATTTGAGAAATATTACTTATTTGACCCAGAAGGTCGTAATAAAAATGGTAAAACTTGTTTTCCTCGATTAAATATTTTCACTAATGTACCAACTCTAATCAATTGGATAATAGATAATTATTAAATTTGTCCGGAGTTAACCACTCCTGACATGAATAATTCTTACTCTTTTTCTATGATCAGAGTCACTAAATTTATTGTTGATGGTTATTCATGTAATATGAATTCTTTGAAAGTAGCAAATGCTTTGAAAAAAAATTTTTATTGACATTTCTTACTGCCAAAAAGTTCAAGCGAAAATGGCGAAGAAATTGATTTAAATAAAAAAAATTATACTTCAACTTTTTTCTCTTCTACGAACAAAAATCTTTCGAATAAACCATCAAATGATTCCATCCAAGATCCATAGACAGATTTTGAAGACCTTTGTGAAAAGGACGCAAATAATGACATAAATGATAATTTATCTGATTCAATTGAAAATGTTAATGATTGTAAATCAAATCTCGAATTTATGTTTTTCTCTTGTACTATAGGTGATCATGAAAACATAACCGATAATCAAAAATTTTCGACAGAAACTCAGTCAAATTTTTCAAAAATCAAACCATATGATGTTATTCGAGGCAATATAAATCAAGCTAATAAAAAATTCAATAATTCAGCTGGTAAACAGTGCACTGCGATGGCTGCTTCTGCCGTATTGATGGCAACATTCTTACCTATAAAAACTTGAAAATCAGATCATATTGACCGTATCCTGGAGATCGAAAATAATCTTTACGAGATTAGTATGCGTATGCGTCCCAATGCTCCTGTTGTATGTGGAGCAAATGATAAAGATTATCTAGAAAGATCGGAGCTGCATACTGAAGTTTCAATTGACCCATCTTTTACTATAAATTTTATGATAGAAGATACATTTTATGGTAAATGTTTCAGCGTTTCAGAAGATGCGGATTTTCAGCCGTTATAACAAAGGCTTGAAATATTGGTAGGAAAGAATATTGGAGCTATATTAACTATGAATAATCTAACAGTCTCCATTATTTCACACGAAGGATTTTATTACCTGTTTGATTCACACAGTAGAGATGAAGTGGGTCGTGTAACCAGTTCAAATGGCAAATCATGTGTTTGCTATTTTGAAGACCTAGAGCAATTACATATGATGTTACTCCATAATATGTATATTGTCAATGAAAATGGCGTTAGTGATGTTGAAAATATGCGTATGAATGCATACGTTATATCAACAATTAAAGTGACTTCTTTTAACGTAAATGGCAAAGAAAATCAAATGTCTGATTGTCTTCTAAATCAAACATTAGATATATTTGCATCATTTATGACTAATAAAACTTCTGAATCAATGAAGCATGGATCACATAAGGATCCACCCCTTAAGAACCCGCCTTCTTTAAATAATAAAAGAGCTTCATCATCAGATAGTCCCAAAAAATCAAAAAAGAAGAAAAAAAGGCGAGGGATTCGGTTACGTAGTTCTTTTGTGAGTGACAAGCATACAAAACTGATTTTTCATAACAAATATGTAAACACGGAAGTAAATACATATTTCTACGAGCATCGGCTGAATTTGCTCAATAATTGCTGCCGTAGCTTAGAATGTAAAGCAAATTACATTAGACCAATTATCAATGGTTTACAATGTACTTTGTTATACGAATGTTCTGCGTGTGACTACGACTTTACAATTCTGAGTGAACCTGAAGCAAATGATATTGCCAGTACTTATGATAGTATCGTATTAGGCTGTATAAGTAGCGGAATTGGTTTTTATCAGTTGGAAAGCTTATTGACTGCTGCAGATTTTTAGGTGTTGAACACGTGTTAAATTGTAATATAAATTTTTCTAACTTATACGGAAGCATAAGAATTCAACAAATACATTATTTACACATTTTTTATTTGAATTTGAATTTCTTTAAAATTCAAACTTTTTAGTACCTATTTTGGCCGCCAGGCGGTGCCACATGTTCTTCAAAAAGTGGGAGGCCCCTTTTAGAGAATGGCCTTAAGAGCTCAAATTTTGCGGGAAGTTTTTTTTTTGTCAATTTGGGGGCATTTGAGCCCCTGCGAGTAAGAAATTCAAAAATACCATTTTTAAGGATCACCCTACTGTGCATAAATCACGCACAATCATGCATGATCGTGCTTGATTAGTCATGGTTCGGCGATTACAATCGGGTGTGAAGTTTCACGATCTTGCATTATTGTGCACGATTCATGTTTGACCATACATGATTATGTCTAATTCATGCTTGACCATGCATGATCATGGTCATGGATGCTGATTTTTTCTTGAGTATTCAAAATTTGAGTTAATGTTTTGAAAATTCCAATGTTAAAATAACATTCCTTAAAATTTTAAACTTTAACATCCTTAGGAACTGAATTGATAAAATTTTACATTTATAAAATCATTTATGCAATAATTTGAACAATATTGTCAAAAATGCTATAATAGCCACAAACGGTACTTCTACTCTTTATCTCGCGAAATTGGTACCTTAATCATTCACTTAGATAAGGCAGTCAACATTAGAATTAAGAATATATTGTTTTCTTAATCATATGCAATATATCATAAGATTAAACTAATAATGGATAAAATTAAATTACTTACTCGCAGATTCTTGCAAATTTTTTCGAAAAATGGTTTCTAAGTCTGTTGGCAATTTGACTTGTCCCTCATGATTTTGCAGAAGTGTGTGTACCGTTTTACGCTTTTTAGGTGATCTATCATTATTCGATTGAAGTACAGCAACATTGGAGACAGCATTATCTTCTGCCAACCGCTGTAGAACTTTGACCATATCCTTCACATGAAATTCTAATAATTTGTCTGTAGATGAATTTTTTGACTAAAAATGTTAATTTTTAATTAAAATACTTGATAAAATTATTATCCTAGTGCAAAAAAATAAACATCGATAAAAATTTTAAATAATTTAACAAAATGAACATAATGATAATTTTTAATTATTTATTCGAATGCCAGCCGCAATTTTCAATCATTTACTGTCTTAAGCAAATAATAATTTTTTAATTAGTTTTATTTTTAGTAGCAAAAATTGTTGTTTATCGGTAAGTATACGTTTTTCTTCAACAACTCCTTAAATTTTAATTAGATCTATGTTAGTGCATAAATCGGCCTCGTATACAATAACAGAAAGTTAAGAAATATATAATGTTTAGTCAAAAATCCTTCGATACATTTGAAAATGATTAGTTTCCAGCATTTGTTAATTTCTAATCGTAAAATTTGATTCCAACATCGTTCAAAATTGCTTAATAGAAATGTTTTATTTTTATCTAAATGTATATATGGATTAAAATTATAATTTTTGAGATACTTACTCTTAAAAAACAGTTTAAGTTAATACTTGTATTAGATAAAAGATGGAGAAATGTATTATATCTATGAAATAACATTGCAATAAACTGAATAAAGAGAATCAAAACAAATCCAATTATAAATAGACAACCAATTGGTTCCAGTTGTAAGTAATTTTTTTCAAAATGAACCTGTGTATTAAAATAACAGATCATGGAAATTAATCAAATTGTTTTTTTCTTCTTTCTTAATTACCTCAATTGTTTCACTCCGATATGTAATATTATATGAAAGTCCCAAAGGCCATTGGAGATGCAGCGTATCTTTATTCAGCTGCATTAAAAAAACTGTTAATACAAATAATGCATTTAACATGAAAAATTTGAAAAGAAACTCATTGCGTAAATTTTTTAATGCATCAGCTGTCTTCTGTAATTGTTTTTTATCTTCATCTAGAGGGTAAAGATATTTATTGATTAAGCGATTCCAAAAAATTTCTTCTTCATGAGATAAAAATTCAACTCGTCCTTTTTGAATGTCTGGATCTTGAACCCACGGAGGACTGACAAGAAAATTTCCTAATTTTATTTCGTTAGCATCGTTATCGATAGAAGTTGGTAAATTCAAAGGTTGAGAATCTATATCTTGATTAAATTCTGCTTTTTTTGGTGACTGTTCTTCATGTACATCAATAAAATTTTTATAATATACATCTTTGGAAGGTATGTTCATTTGCACTTCTTTATCAACTAAGTTTCTGTAATTTAATTTAAATTGACATTTATAATAAACGGTTGTACCTGCCCAAGTGGCTTAGGCGCCTTCACCGAAACTCCGAGTGAACTCCGCTGAAACTCGGGATACAGATGGAATTTACACGGTGTTTTAGCGGGGCGAAACGCAGAGTTTTGTATGCAGAAGCAACAAGAAATTGTGACGGTGTTTGTTTGCAGTTTTCATAGAGTATTAAGAGTGTTTTCTCAGAGTGTATTCGGCGTTTTTGCGGCCCCCTAGCGAATTTAATCATACCGAAATCTTGGGTATTTTTTGGATATAGTATTCATTTGGTAACATTTGGGTATGTTTTATGAATAATTTCCAAATCATACCGAAATTACCGTAAGTGTTGGGTATGTTTGTGAGCTTTTTATCCCCAAATTATATCGAAAAAGAATTCTATTTAGCTGTAAACGAAGATTACAAATGGCGCTAATAATGAAATGTCATTTACTATTAAGCCCGTCAGCTGCGATGTCGACTAACATACTCATGTATAGTATGGCGTATACTTTCGACGCTCCTGTTTTTTAACTTAATTATATAATTTTCCAATCGATTTGTGTATATTTTACAGAAGTATATTTTATCCTTAACTACTTGTTTGGTGTTATTATAAAAATTTATACATAATTGTGTCATCATCAAGAAAAAACGAAAGTGGATAGAAAAAGACAACCTCATCGAACAAATGCTTAGAAATATAACCAAATTTCCGAGAAACCGTTACAATTTAATCCTCAATATCGATTTTTTTTTGTTTAATTACTGATAATGATAAACAAATTTTTTTTGTTAATATTATCGTTAAATTATTAGCTAATTGATAAATAAATTAATAAATGTTTACAAAAATTTCAATAAACATGCATTTGATTCCTATTCAATCAATTCCTTACTTTCTTTATTCAATTGATTCAATTGTCAATAGTTTAATAGCTTTCACTGCAAAGTAAAGTAATAAAAAAAAAAAATTGGTATTATTTAGGTATGGAAATTTCACGAACATACCCAAAATGTATGCTTTTTTTTAATTAATTGTTATTTAGAGTCGGTTTTAACTGATGTGGTCATGTCACCGACTTTTAACTGTTGGGAGTGATACGTTGGGGACTTTTTGGGTTGTGAAAATCTTAATCTACGCGGCATGGGTCGAATATCAACCAAGATGCCCTGGTGAAAATTTTTCGGACTTTTGATTGTCTTCTAAATCAAACATTAGATATATTTGCATCATTTATGACTAATAAAACTTCTGAATCAATGAAGCATGGATCACATAAGGATCCACCCCTTAAGAACCCGCCTTCTTTAAATAATAAAAGAGCTTCATCATCAGATAGTCCCAAAAAATCAAAAAAGAAGAAAAAAAGGCGAGGGATTCGGTTACGTAGTTCTTTTGTGAGTGACAAGCATACAAAACTGATTTTTCATAACAAATATGTAAACACGAAAGTAAATACATATTTCTACGAGCATCGGCTGAATTTTCTCAATAATTGCTGCCGTAGCTTAGAATGTAAAGCAAATTACATTAGACCAATTATCAATGGTTTACAATGTACTTTGTTATACGAATGTTCTGCGTGTGACTACGACTTTACAATTCTGAGTGAACCTGAAGCAAATAATATTGTCAGTACTTATGATAGTATCGTATTAGGAGCTCAAATTTTGCGGGAAGTTTTTTTTTTGTCAATTTGGGGGCATTTGAGCCCCTGCGAGTAAGAAATTCAAAAATACCATTTTTAAGGATCACCCTACTGTGCATAAATCACGCACAATCATGCATGATCGTGCTTGATTAGTCATGGTTCGGCGATTACAATCGGGTGTGAAGTTTCACGATCTTGCATTATTGTGCACGATTCATGTTTGACCATACATGATTATGTCTAATTCATGCTTGACCATGCATGATCATGGTCATGGATGCTGATTTTTTCTTGAGTATTCAAAATTTGAGTTAATGTTTTGAAAATTCCAATGTTAAAATAACATTCCTTAAAATTTTAAACTTTAACATTCTTAGGAACTGAATTGATAAAATTTTACATTTATAAAATCATTTATGCAATAATTTGAACAATATTGTCAAAAATGCTATAATAGCCACAAACGGTACTTCTACTCTTTATCTCGCGAAATTGGTACCTTAATCATTCACTTAGATAAGGCAGTCAACATTAGAATTAAGAATATATTGTTTTCTTAATCATATGCAATATATCATAAGATTAAACTAATAATGGATAAAATTAAATTACTTACTCGCAGATTCTTGCAAATTTTTTCGAAAAATGGTTTCTAAGTCTGTTGGCAATTTGACTTGTCCCTCATGATTTTGCAGAAGTGTGTGTACCGTTTTACGCTTTTTAGGTGATCTATCATTATTCGATTGAAGTACAGCAACATTGGAGACAGCATTATCTTCTGCCAACCGCTGTAGAACTTTGACCATATCCTTCACATGAAATTCTAATAATTTGTCTGTAGATGAATTTTTTGACTAAAAATGTTAATTTTTAATTAAAATACTTGATAAAATTATTATCCTAGTGCAAAAAAATAAACATCGATAAAAATTTTAAATAATTTAACAAAATGAACATAATGATAATTTTTAATTATTTATTCGAATGCCAGCCGCAATTTTCAATCATTTACTGTCTTAAGCAAATAATAATTTTTTAATTAGTTTTATTTTTAGTAGCAAAAATTGTTGTTTATCGGTAAGTATACGTTTTTCTTCAACAACTCCTTAAATTTTAATTAGATCTATGTTAGTGCATAAATCGGCCTCGTATACAATAACAGAAAGTTAAGAAATATATAATGTTTAGTCAAAAATCCTTCGATACATTTGAAAATGATTAGTTTCCAGCATTTGTTAATTTCTAATCGTAAAATTTGATTCCAACATCGTTCAAAATTGCTTAATAGAAATGTTTTATTTTTATCTAAATGTATATATGGATTAAAATTATAATTTTTGAGATACTTACTCTTAAAAAACAGTTTAAGTTAATACTTGTATTAGATAAAAGATGGAGAAATGTATTATATCTATGAAATAACATTGCAATAAACTGAATAAAGAGAATCAAAACAAATCCAATTATAAATAGACAACCAATTGGTTCCAGTTGTAAGTAATTTTTTTCAAAATGAACCTGTGTATTAAAATAACAGATCATGGAAATTAATCAAATTGTTTTTTTCTTCTTTCTTAATTACCTCAATTGTTTCACTCCGATATGTAATATTATATGAAAGTCCCAAAGGCCATTGGAGATGCAGCGTATCTTTATTCAGCTGCATTAAAAAAACTGTTAATACAAATAATGCATTTAACATGACTTAGGAACTGAATTGATAAAATTTTACATTTATAAAATCATTTATGCAATAATTTGAACAATATTGTCAAAAATGCTATAATAGCCACAAACGGTACTTCTACTCTTTATCTCGCGAAATTGGTACCTTAATCATTCACTTAGATAAGGCAGTCAACATTAGAATTAAGAATATATTGTTTTCTTAATCATATGCAATATATCATAAGATTAAACTAATAATGGATAAAATTAAATTACTTACTCGCAGATTCTTGCAAATTTTTTCGAAAAATGGTTTCTAAGTCTGTTGGCAATTTGACTTGTCCCTCATGATTTTGCAGAAGTGTGTGTACCGTTTTACGCTTTTTAGGTGATCTATCATTATTCGATTGAAGTACAGCAACATTGGAGACAGCATTATCTTCTGCCAACCGCTGTAGAATTTTGACCATATCTTTCACATGAAATTCTAATAATTTGTCTGTAGATGAATTTTTTGACTAAAAATGTTAATTTTTAATTAAAATACTTGATAAAATTATTATCCTAGTGCAAAAAAATAAACATCGATAAAAATTTTAAATAATTTAACAAAATGAACATAATGATAATTTTTAATTATTTATTCGAATGCCAGCCGCAATTTTCAATCATTTACTGTCTTAAGCAAATAATAATTTTTTAATTAGTTTTATTTTTAGTAGCAAAAATTGTTGTTTATCGGTAAGTATACGTTTTTCTTCAACAACTCCTTAAATTTTAATTAGATCTATGTTAGTGCATAAATCGGCCTCGTATACAATAACAGAAAGTTAAGAAATATATAATGTTTAGTCAAAAATCCTTCGATACATTTGAAAATGATTAGTTTCCAGCATTTGTTAATTTCTAATCGTAAAATTTGATTCCAACATCGTTCAAAATTGCTTAATAGAAATGTTTTATTTTTATCTAAATGTATATATGGATTAAAATTATAATTTTTGAGATACTTACTCTTAAAAAACAGTTTAAGTTAATACTTGTATTAGATAAAAGATGGAGAAATGTATTATATCTATGAAATAACATTGCAATAAACTGAATAAAGAGAATCAAAACAAATCCAATTATAAATAGACAACCAATTGGTTCCAGTTGTAAGTAATTTTTTTCAAAATGAACCTGTGTATTAAAATAACAGATCATGGAAATTAATCAAATTGTTTTTTTCTTCTTTCTTAATTACCTCAATTGTTTCACTCCGATATGTAATATTATATGAAAGTCCCAAAGGCCATTGGAGATGCAGCGTATCTTTATTCAGCTGCATTAAAAAAACTGTTAATACAAATAATGCATTTAACATGAAAAATTTGAAAAGAAACTCATTGCGTAAATTTTTTAATGCATCAGCTGTCTTCTGTAATTGTTTTTTATCTTCATCTAGAGGGTAAAGATATTTATTGATTAAGCGATTCCAAAAAATTTCTTCTTCATGAGATAAAAATTCAACTCGTCCTTTTTGAATGTCTGGATCTTGAACCCACGGAGGACTGACAAGAAAATTTCCTAATTTTATTTCGTTAGCATCGTTATCGATAGAAGTTGGTAAATTCAAAGGTTGAGAATCTATATCTTGATTAAATTCTGCTTTTTTTGGTGACTGTTCTTCATGTACATCAATAAAATTTTTATAATATACATCTTTGGAAGGTATGTTCATTTGCACTTCTTTATCAACTAAGTTTCTGTAATTTAATTTAAATTGACATTTATAATAAACGGTTGTACCTGCCCAAGTGGCTTAGGCGCCTTCACCGAAACTCCGAGTGAACTCCGCTGAAACTCGGGATACAGATGGAATTTACACGGTGTTTTAGCGGGGCGAAACGCAGAGTTTTGTATGCAGAAGCAACAAGAAATTGTGACGGTGTTTGTTTGCAGTTTTCATAGAGTATTAAGAGTGTTTTCTCAGAGTGTATTCGGCGTTTTTGCGGCCCCCTAGCGAATTTAATCATACCGAAATCTTGGGTATTTTTTGGATATAGTATTCATTTGGTAACATTTGGGTATGTTTTATGAATAATTTCCAAATCATACCGAAATTACCGTAAGTGTTGGGTATGTTTGTGAGCTTTTTATCCCCAAATTATATCGAAAAAGAATTCTATTTAGCTGTAAACGAAGATTACAAATGGCGCTAATAATGAAATGTCATTTACTATTAAGCCCGTCAGCTGCGATGTCGACTAACATACTCATGTATAGTATGGCGTATACTTTCGACGCTCCTGTTTTTTAACTTAATTATATAATTTTCCAATCGATTTGTGTATATTTTACAGAAGTATATTTTATCCTTAACTACTTGTTTGGTGTTATTATAAAAATTTATACATAATTGTGTCATCATCAAGAAAAAACGAAAGTGGATAGAAAAAGACAACCTCATCGAACAAATGCTTAGAAATATAACCAAATTTCCGAGAAACCGTTACAATTTAATCCTCAATATCGATTTTTTTTTGTTTAATTACTGATAATGATAAACAAATTTTTTTTGTTAATATTATCGTTAAATTATTAGCTAATTGATAAATAAATTAATAAATGTTTACAAAAATTTCAATAAACATGCATTTGATTCCTATTCAATCAATTCCTTACTTTCTTTATTCAATTGATTCAATTGTCAATAGTTTAATAGCTTTCACTGCAAAGTAAAGTAATAAAAAAAAAAAATTGGTATTATTTAGGTATGGAAATTTCACGAACATACCCAAAATGTATGCTTTTTTTTTAATTAATTGTTATTTAGAGTCGGTTTTAACTGATGTGGTCATGTCACCGACTTTTAACTGTTGGGAGTGGTACGTTGGGGACTTTTTGGGTTGTGAAAATCTTAATCTACGCGGCATGGGTCGAATATCAACCAAGATGCCCTGGTGAAAATTTTTCGGACTTTTCTTTCAAAAACTCTGAAGAAATCTTTAGAAGTCTTTTAAAACTTAAGATAAGTCTTTTTTAGAGTTTTTCAGAGAAAAGTCCGAAAAATTTTTACAAGGGTAGTTTCTAAGACCAGCTTAGGATTCGAACCCACGCCTGGCCGGTGAGCCAGTCCGAGTGCTCTATAGACCATGCGCCTTAGACCACTCGGCTAACCTCACCGGTTAAATGTATGCTTTGTTTGGGTATGATTTGGGTATTTTTTTGAAATTTTACCGAAAAATTACTGAAAATATACTTCAATTCAGTGGATACTTTTGCTTTTATTTTGAGTATAACTGAATTTGCTAGGGGGAGTATTAGCGAAGTATTACTGATGTTGTGGCGGCGTATCCACGGAGTACTGCCGGTTTCCTCACGGAATGCTATCGGTGTTCTTACGGAGCATTTGAGGAGTTTTGCCGGTGTTCTTTTTTTTTTAAACATGAAATAATCAAGAAAACAAAATATGGAGCAATCAATTATTGCAAACTATTTTAAATCTTATGAGAAATTATGTTACTTGTTAATGCTATATAATGGAAAAAATTGCTGGTTACTACTGGATTTGATCACAGTTCCTTATGTTTGATATCCAAAACGCTGCTCACTAGTCTAAGTCACGTACGTATATGTTTTGAGCTTATTCATTTTAATTAGATTCTGTTGAAATATTATAATTGAGAGTTGAGATAAATTAGTTATTATTTCAAAAATGACTTCGTTATTTTTTTTTATAGGAGAAAGAAACAAATTTATTTATTTATTACCGGCAATACTCTGTGCATACTCCACAAGAACACCAATAATACTCTGTGAATACTTAATGAAAACACCAGCAATATTCCGTGAATACTCCGCATACTCTGTGAGAACACCGACAATATTTCGTGAATACTCCGTTAGAACACTTGCAATACTCCCCAGATACCCTGACAATACGTCATCAGAATCTTCGGTCGCAGCTGCACACAATACTTCGTTTTTCATCCACTAAAACACTGTCTAAACTCCATCGATACCCCGAGACAACTCTATAAAGGAATATACTCCGCAGAAACTCCGTGGCTCATCGGAGTTTTCACCGGGTCATCAAAACCGCTAGGGTGAATATACGAATATACAAATATAGTTTAACTAAGAAAAATAAACAAAAACGATGCGTTGACGTTCCTCTGTTCGTGACTATAATTTCGTAAATTTTATCACAGCAAAAACTAGAGCAAACAATAAAAGATCGTGGATTGGAGTTATTGAAAATTCATAAATAAAAACAGCGACTCTGAAACTAAGTTTTTCCTCGAAATCACATAAAAATAAGAAGGTCCCGAAAATTTAAGCTCGATAAATCAAATCTAGCCGGTGGAGAATTTTTTTTGAAATGTGAAAAAATTCAATTTCCTACTAAAAAAAAGTGTAAGCTTGACATCAATAAATTTTAGCAGATGTTTTAGCAAATTTCGATAAGCTGTAGCAATATTTGTATAAGATATGCACTAATGCGACGTTTCAGCCGCACCAAAATATTTTTTTGGTAACACAGCGATATTTGCGTAAGCTCCGAGCTTATACGAACTGTTTACTTGCTTTAGTATATATAGTATTGATAATATAAACCCTACACCGATATTCGGTATTGTGATGATTCAAATATTATATTAGTAGCACACGAATATATGGCACACCATTTTACTATTTAAAATCATCGTAAAATAATTGACTCAAAAGTAGGAGTGTGTAAATAGTGTTCGAATTGAATGGAATCGAATAGTACTATTCGATTCGAAATTCGAATAGTTCGGTTAATTTGAATAGTTCAAATAATTCGAATAGTTTAAATAATCCGAACAATTCAAACAGTCGTTTTCTGTTGGCAAACTACCTGGTTTTTCGACAAAGATTCTGTTGATGAACTAGCTGGGTATTTGAAAAAGATTTTCCGACATATTTTTTATCGCTGAATACGAATCTGAAGTCAAACTTTAGGGTCAAACTGCAAAAAACGGAGAAAAATAAAAGAAAATCGATAAATTTCATGATCTAATAGTATCTTCAGTATGTTATGATCAAATTGCAGTTTCTGCTTTGTTTCTCTCTGCAGTATCCATCAGTGATTCGCAAATATAGTTATTTACCACTTATTGTGTCTTATTGAAGTCTTGTATCGAATGAATTTTAACTTTGATATAAAATAAAACGTTAGGACATTGAATCGGTACATTTACCGGCAAAAACCTGTTACTACGGAGTGTTAGGTCTACGATGACAACTGCCCTTTAACGGGATGTGTAGAATAATTTGCTAGGCAACATTTTGTGGTATCGAAGCCAGCGAAGGCGCGCTGTTTTGAAGAACAGCGAAGGCGCGCTATTTTGAAGAACAGCGCTATAATATGAGAATAATGCCGCAGTGTGTCCGACGACGTTTTATGAAAAACATAAATTGCAAGTATGTAGTGATTTGAAGATTTTGTCCATGTTCCTGGGACAACAATCTGGATTCACGAAGTATCCATGCTATTTGTGGTTGTTTGACAATAGAGATCGCAAAAATCACTACGTCAAAAAAATTTGGCTTTCTAGATCTTCATTTAGGATTGGATCAGATAATATAATAAGAAAATCGCTTGTTGATCCAGCCAAAATTCTCATTCTTCTTCTTCATATTAAACTCGGTTTAATAAAACAGTTTGTGAAAGCTCTTTATAAAAATGAAGAGTGCTTTACATATCTGTGTCAAGTGTTTAAGTACAAATCAGATGCGGAACTGAGAGCAGGCATTTTTGATGGACCGGAAATCCGGATGTTATTTAAAGATGAAACATTTGTTTCAGTTATGAATGAATGAGAAAAGGCATCATGGCTAAGTTTAGAGGAAGGGGGTGGGTATTCAAATGAAAGGTCTCGATAAGTGTAACTCTAAGATGAGCTTATATCGTTAAAAATATCAGTCGATAAAATGCAACGTCATTTCTTAGTATTTGATAATTTTCAAGTTATAAGCTCATCCTAATATTACGCTCATCGAGACCTTTCATTTGAGTACGCACAAGATTTCTTCATATATTATATATGTGCGATATTTCTCATTCCTGTGTCATATATAAAATATGTAAAAAATTCGTGTGGGCTATATAAATATAGCTATATTATAATATAATTTAATGTGATATAGCTATAAATATAGCTATAGACTACATTTAGAAATTTTGTAACTTTATCTCTAGTTAGGATTATTTAAATTAATTTATCTTTCTCTTAACTTAACTAAATTAAGTATAACATCAAGATGAGCTTATATCTTTGGTCTTCAGGAATCACATGACCTAAACACTGAAGTCAGAAAGCAGTTTAACTCTGATCAAATAGCAACAGTAATGAATGCGTTAGAACTCAACATTGCGCACGTGGATCACCATCACTTAGGTAAATACTCACCTGCTTTTACGGTTCCTTGACCTATAAAATTACGTCTTCGACACTCTCATGACATTGACATTTTAATACAGAGCATTGTGGATTACAAACGCAAAAAATCTTTTCCGCAAGGACTGTCCAAAATAGCGATTTCAAAAGATCGCACTATTCGTCAACGAGCAGCACAGAAGGAAGTAGAAGCCGAGTTAAAACGTCATACAGCCGAGGAAGAATTAAATCTCACGATAGTGATGAGGCGTGGAATGCTGATCATCACCAAGCGTCTTCAGAAACAGCGGAATACAACAGGGACAAACACACAATCTTAAATATTACAATTAAACATTTTTTGTTGTACTATCAAAATGTTCGAGGTTTAAAATCAAAACTTAACACGGTATATTGTAACACAGCATTTATAGAGTATAATATTTTTGTTTATTCTGAAACGTGACTTTAGTCCTCTAATCTTTTCATCTGGAGTCTAACAAATCAGACTTTGTAGTATCCTTTGCATCTTATCTCGATCTCCAGCAACTCAATAATATTCTCAGTTGGAATAATGTTTTACTTGATCTGGTCTTTGAATCTGACGACTACTTCGTTGAGCTTTGTACCGACCCAATTATTAAGATCGACCCATATCATCCCGCTTTATTAATTTTTATGCAAGTATTGTCTGCGCGTACAAAAGAAACCAGTAAAAAACCTGTATGTAAATTTAACTTTCATCGTCTGGAGAAGGCATCCCTCATGTTGGAGCTTGATCAACTAGATTGGTCGAAGCTGCACATGGAAGTCTCGTGTAACTCTATGTGTATCAAATTCTATGAATTAATTGATGTCGCAATGTGCAGAGCTATTCCTGCGTGTAAACTTCACTCCTATCGTAGTACCTCATATCCACCGTGGATCACGAGTGATATAATATATGATTGTAAGCTCAAGGAAAAAATCAGGATAAAATGTCGCAAAAATCATAATATTTATCTACGTGAACAATACAATGGGCTTAGAGCCTTGATAAAAACAAGAATAAGGTTAGCTTACAGAGAGTATCAAGTAAAGATAGAGTCCCGACTGACAGAAGATCCAAAAAGTTTCTGGAAGTTTACAAAACACAAAAAGAAAAATAATCAATTCCCTGCAAGCTTCATAATCAATGACAAAATTTGCTCAAACCCTGAAACCATTGTCACTGCTTTTGCTCGTCATTTTAGCGACGTTTATCTAACCAATGATAGAAATACTTTTGACATAATGAATAGGAATATGAACCAATTAGATGTCTACAGGAATTGATGGCATACCGTGTTCAATAGTTAGGTCATGTGGTGGGTGCTTTGCAAAACCTCTTAAAATTATATTTAATAGCTGCCTAAGATTTGGTACATTTCCAGAGAAATGGAAACTGAATAAAGTATGCCCAATTTTTAAGTCCGGTGACAATGCTATCGTAACTAACTATCGTCCAATATCGATCATCTCGGTATTTGCAAAAGTATTTAAAATAGCAATATACGATAAACTTTTGCTCTATTTTAAAACAGAAATATCAGATGCGCAGCATGGATTCTTTAAACAAAGGTCTACAGTCACGAATTTGCTATCTTTCACACAATGCGTTTATGATGTTGTATCAAACAATGGACAGATTGATATGATTGCGACTGACTTCGCCAAAGCGTTTGATAGAGTTAATATACATTTCTTGATCGAGAGATCTAAAGATATTGGTATTCCTGAGCAACTTTTGAGCTTGTTATCTTCTTATCTTATAGGCAGGAAGAATTTGGTCTTGTTTAATGAATACTACTCTTCGGAGTTTGTATCTACCTCAGGTGTACCACAAGGTTCCAATCTAGGACCATTACTATTCCATATATTTATCAACCCATTACCTGAACATATCTCATGCTTCCTTGAGCGCTTTGCGGATGATGGTAAGTTCTATATGCAAATTAAATCGCAGAAAGATTGTCAATTCTTGCAGAGAAATTTAAATGTCCTAGCACTCTGGTGTAGGGACAATCAACTCTCGATTAACTCGATTAACTCTAGATTAATGACAATAAGTGTTAAGTAATGATAATTACTAGAACTAAATCACCCGTTTTGGATGAAAATAAGTTGAATGGTATTAAGTTCAATGCAGTCAGTGTGGAAGGACCTTGGTGTATTATTTGACTCTCTTCTGACATTTCAAGATCATTTTAATTACATCGTTAGTACGGCTCTAAGAACACTTGATTTTGTTATAAAATGTACAAAAAACTTTAAGAGCATTAAAGCTATTAAGACTTTGTACATCGCTCTTGTACGTCCTAAATTTGAATACGCTTCCATAGTATGGTCCCCAACATATAAAAAACACATACTTGAGATTGAGAAAGTCCAAAGAAAATTCCTCAAATGCCTATCTTTTAAAATTACTGGTGTATACTCTGCGTGTATACAGCTATGCAATAATGCTGGTGTGTTGACTCTGGAAGAGAGAAGAATTTGCTCGTCTATATTATTTGTAAAAAAGTTTCTTACAGGTCTAGTAGACAGTCCTAGATTGTTGAAGCAGGTACCATTATTGGTATCATCGTGTAATTTAAAAACAACTGATTTGTTTTACTCGCCTATAGCCAAGTCAGTTCTGGCACAGACCTCCCCTGTTTATAAAATATTGAACCTTTGTAATGTAATTGTAAAAAATAGCGCACATGAATGCGACTTACTAGGATTTATTCAACTATTAACTATCAATGACTTAGCATCTACTCTAGTAAACTTGCGTAATTAATTCAAAATAAATTTTGTTAATAACAGCATAGCAATTAATGAACCAGATAAATACATAGTTAATTAACATAAAATAATCATTAAAATTTAATGTGTCTCTCTTGTGTAAAACTCATTGTAATTTCAATTATTATTAGTGGCCCTGTTATTGACAATAGCTGTTGGGCCTAAGTGTAAATAAATAAATAAATAAATAAATATCTTTGAAAATATCAACAATTAAAAGGATACAGAACAATTGAACGAAATATATGGTGTACTATACAAAATTGATACTGATACTAATATAGTTACATCTAGGTGATTGAAGTATAAATTTTTCGCTCTATTTCTTTTAATGAGTTGAATGAGATTATAAACAATGGATACATGTGAAATGGATATATCCTTAAATTTTAAACATTTACATGCATTAAAGTCAACTTATTTTTTTGTTAATAATAAATACCTCTAAAAAATCTTACTTATGTATTCCTTCGAAATTCTTTATTTCCAAATTAGTCCCAAATATGTCGTTTTTAGTTATGAAATTACAATTACTTTAAACTGCATGTGAATATTTAAAATTTAAGTTTGTCTTTATTTCGTTTTAAAAATTATTTTTTCCCCTGTCGTTTTGGCCAGAAAATGGAACCTTAACTGTGTAATAATTTTAATAAATAAAAAAAACTGATGAGCAAATAGAATTGAAGATATAAATCAATTATTATTGAGTAGTCAAACAATTACTCTATAAAATTGTCATAGATCATAAAAGCCGTAACTTCAATAGTTTAAAAGATATAATCATTTAAAGAGTTAAGTAATGCATTTTTTTTTTTAAAGAAATGTTTATAAAAATCAAAACATAATAGATATCGAGCATATAGAAAGTTTATTCTATGAATAAATAAATTGTTTAAAAGATCGTCTTGAATGTCAGTGACCGTATCATCAGTAGTTTAGAAGTTATAACAATTTATAAGTTGATAAAATAGTTGGCCGGTTCAACTTTGATGGGGTAAAGTATTTTAAAATTCAATAAAAAATAGAGAAAAATTCTTTTTTGCCACTCTAATGCACATGGCTGTATTTGTAATTCTCTAAAGCTACGAAAAAAAGAATGAAAGTGAAAATTTGTTTTGAACAAATTGTTTATAAAATAAACAATGAAAATTCAAATTCTTTCACAAGTATATTGAGAATTGTGAATTATGATTAAAAAAATTAAGAAAACGGTTCACCCTAAAGGCCATCCCTGTAACTTCCCGCTAATTATATACCTGAGCGCTTAAAATTGTACTTATGACATTTTTGAGATTTTTAAGCTCAAAATATAATTTATGTGATACTTTGAGCTCACTGAGTTCGAAGAGATAATATTTTGATGCATTTGAGCTCTCCCAGCTCAAAAGTCTGATAGAAGTTTCATAGAACACTATTTTTGGATTTTTCAAATCGCAATAACTTTTGAATGGATCAACCGATTTTCACGCGGTTGGCGGGATTCGACGCAGTTTCATCATCCTCATAAGTGATTTTCAGGTTTTGATTGATCAAATCGAAAATTTCAGAGTAATCCCGAAAAAACACTTTTTTCGGTTTTCTTTCGTTCACGATAACTCACGAACGAATCAACCGATTTTGACCGGACTGGCAGCGTTCGACGCGGTTTTTTGATGTTAAAAACTGATTAGTTTTTGAAATTGATCGGTGAAGCCGTTTAAAAGTTATTCCAAGAAAACCACTTTTTGAAAAATTTTTTTTTGTAGTTTTTTTGCAATTTCTCAAAATCTACTGGACCGAATCGGTTCAAATTTTCAGGAAATCTAAGTTTGGTCAAGCCCTTTTGAATGGTGCCAACCGCGATCAAATCGGTCAAGCCGTTCAAAAGTTATAAAAGGGTTACATACACACACACACACACACACACAAACACACACACACACACACTCATACATACAGACAGACATACGGACATCATCGCGGGAATAGTCTGGGAAGCTTTCTAGGACCTCAAAACGTCAAGATCTGATGAGAACTCGATTTTCGAAAAACGGGGTGAAACCAATAACTTCCCGATTTTTGAAAATTTTCAATTTTCTTAGCGGTAAGTTAAAAAATGATTCCTTAATAAACAAGTTAAATGGTTAATGAATGAAAAAAACAACTGTAAACAATTAATAAATTTTTTTTTAAATTCTTTTTTAAAAAATTGTATCAGGGTTAAGATACCCTGAATCGATAAGTCGCCGGATATCGATAATTGTTCGCCGCAGCACTGGCGCTTAAATGAGTCAAAGCCTCATATGAGTTGAAGCATCATATGAGTCAAAGCCTCATATCAGTCAAAGCCTCAACTGGGGTAAATGAGTCAAAGCCTCATGTTATCACTGTGATAAAAACATGACTCACACCTCATAATCATGTTACTTTTAAGGACTATGTCATCCATTGTCAAGATCATGGTTTAATAAGTTCAAATGGTTAGTATATTAGAGATGGAGGTATTGCCTGCCTTATACACAATTCTTTACACTCCAAGCTACTATTCTCATCCGAAGCTCATAATATCAATCATCCGGAATTTGTGCTAATTGATGTCACCTCATCTACTGGCATGTATATATCGTTTTCAGCTATTCACAGAAGATAGCAGGGTCAACTATTCTACAGCTTCTTTGTCCAATTTGCCAAATATTATCCGTTCTACTAAAATGTTATGCGTGATCTAAACTGCAATTTTCTGAAAGCTGTTCACCCTGCAAATCATCTTTAATCTTTTCTCATGGAGTCTGGTCTGTACTGTATACCATATGGATCTACATTTCACACTTTGGCAGTTGATTGATAGCTGAATATTATTATCGTTGATAGTGGTGATGAGTTAATAAACTATTTTAAGTCTGATATGCTTTTTATAGGTGGTCATGATTGTTGTATTTGGGAAAGTAGCACTAATTGATTGTTATAGTATAAGTGTATAACAAGTTATTTATTTAAGAGTATGGTGTTAATGGTTACAATACAATTATTAAAAAGCCCATTCTCGGCGCAATCCTTCATATTTATAGCCAGCGTTTAATAAGCGAAGCTAACGCTATCTGTCAACTTTATCATACATTACAATGATTACTCATTTTTCAATTTGTCAAATTTGAACACAACAGACCTAGATCTTAAATGTTTAGTCTTTTCCTTGGTTGATGCTGCTACATCGTCCCTAGATCTTTTTACACTCTTTTAAGAAAGAAAATTAAGAACGGACTCCGAGCAGTCCGTGGCTAACAAAGGAACTGAGGTTAAAATATAAACAACGAGACACTTTATATAAAAAGGCACGACGCACTGGTGACAATAATTTACTTACTCTGTTTAAAACCAGACGAAAAGAATTGAAAGCAGAATTAATATCTGCTTGAGATAGCTATTTCAAACAAATTCTTGAAAACAATTCGCATAAAACAAATCTATGTTCGACTCTTAAACGTACTGGAATGATCAAACTCAATAATTCTTCACCATCAAGCCATTTCAATGCGAATGATTTAAACAACTTTTGTCTTTTTTGATTTTTTCAAAGCCTTTGATTATGTAAACCCTGAAGTTTTGTATGTAATTATGTATCAAATTGGATTTTCCAATGAGGTTATTCTGTAGTTTCACTCCTATCTCACTCCTATCCATTTTAGGCCTTATCTTATTCTTTATCATGATAAATGGCGTTGCCAAGCGGATAAAGTTTTTCAAATACAGTCTCTTCGCAGATGATAAATATGGTTCTAGGTGAAAAACTCCCAGAAAATATATCCCAAAATTAGACCGTTTATTCGATTTTAGGTATTTTTATCAAAGGGATAATTCTGCCATAAGAGATTTTTTGTTTTGGGATATTTTGTTATGGGATATCTTTTCGTTGTGATATATTTACTGGAATATAACTTACTAAGATTTTATGACCGGACACCGATAAATATGCTTACTATCACTTCAAATGTACTCAGCTAAATGAAGCAGCTTACAAAATTAATACCGATGCTCAGGTTGTGGCTGATTGGGCTAAAGATGTTGGTTTTGAACTAAATCTTCAAAAAACTAAGATTATGGTACTGGATAGCAACAGGAAATTGAAATGGCTGGATGACTATGATCTTCCTCAAATCACTGTTAATGAAAATGTCATTCCATATGTTAACACAACCAAACATCTTGGGATTCATATAACAAACAACCTTTCCTGGGATTTTCATATGGCTCATACCACACGTTAGGCTTACGGTACACAACAGCCTCAAGCATAGGAAGAACATACTGTTTACTGTGAATCGCAAACTACTAATTACGGCCTTAATTATTCCAACAATTAATTATTGCTCATTGGTATTAATAGATAACTCTAAAAGACTAGACTAGAAATGACAGCGCTTGATAAACAACTGCAACAGGTTCATTTTGAATTTAAAGCGTGATGATCATGTCACTCGTCATCGTCGCTCCCTAAAATGGCTTTCAATCAAATCAAAACTACTATTTCTCTTAGCTTGTTTTCTTTATAAACTATTCAGTTTTGGTGCGCCAAAATTTTTGAGATGTCTCTTTGTTGACGAGTCACAAGACATTAGTCGCTCAGAAAGGCTGGCTTCAAAATACAATAATGTATAGTTCAGCTTTCCAAATTTCTCATTGTCAGTATATGAGCACTCTTTCTCAATCTCATCAATACGCCTCTGGCGCGAAATACCACTAGATGTCATAAATTCAATTAGCATACAGACATTTAAATCCAGAGCCTTTCGAATTATTCAAACTATTCGTATTATTCGAACTATTCGAATACTCGAATCGAATAATTCGATTCGAATTCGAGGCGGATGATTAGTAAATTCGATTATTCGCACGCCTTACTTAAAAGTTTTAATAAAAAAATGATTCATTGTTCAATAAATTGACGATAGTCTAAATAGTTATAAGATAATGGACAAATGAATATATTAATATAAATAATAAATAAATATTGTATGGTACTGAAAAATCGACAAAGATGATCATTATGTTAATTATTATATTGGGTCTATGACTTTACAGATTCAGTTTCAGAACTATTTCAGATTCAATTTCAGTCTAATTGCGGTTATTTCCAATATTGATAATAAAAATATGACTATAAATAAGAATCATTTCAACAAAGGTATTAAATATGTCGTTTTTTCACTTCAATCCCGCATGGAAAAATATACATGTAAAAAATATATCCGAATGTATATTTTCACATTTTTTTTTTGCGCTAAGTATATGTAAACTTATATTCCGCGATAGATAATAGAATAGATAGAATATAAGTCTACATATACGCTCGCATATATAAATATATATGCTCGCATATATGTTAATATGTATACGTGCATATAATTATCTAAATTAACACCGAAAAAATTAGGAAAAAAGTTGACTCTAGCGGCCATCCCTGCAACTTCTCGCTGATTTCATACTTAAGTGCTCAAAATTGCACTTATTTCGTTTCTAAGCTCTTCGAGCTTAAAAATACAAGTTATGTGTTATTTTAAGCTCTCCGATCTCAAAGAGATTGCTTTTCTATACTTTTGAGCTCTTAAAGCTCTTCTAGGTTGAATTTTGACAGAAGTGTTCTTAATAAAACACTATTTTTGGAATTTTCAAACCCCAATTATTTTTGAATGAATGAACCGATTTTTACGAGGTTGGCGGTATCCAAAGCAGTTTCTGAAGCCTCTTGAAGAATCTATGAGTTTAAATTGATCGAAGAAGAAATTTCGAAGTAATTCCGAAAAAAAACTTTTTTCGGTTTTCTTTTGACAACGATAACTCATGAACAAATCAACCGATTTTGACCGGGATGGTGACTTAAAATTTATATGTTAGAATCGGTCCAAATTGTATTCAAATTCTAAGTTTGGTCAAGCCCTTTCGAAGGGTGCCAAAAGTTATAAGAGGGTGACGTACATATATATATATATACACACACACACACACACACACACCATTTCGTTGGCAACTCCAAGGACTGCCAACATGATTGAAGACTGGACTGTATCCGAAAAATACAGTGGCAGTGATCACCAGTTTGTGATATTCAACATTGGACAGGCATCTGCTTGGTTTCACGACTTGACCTTTCTAAGCAGAAGTGGAATACCGGGAAGCTTGATGTAGAGGCACTGCGCGAATCACTCACACGAAACGGGTCTACTCTGCAAAACAACCCGATCCCAAACACCTGCAGCGAAACTGAAAAAACAGTACTAAATATAATGAAAGAAATTGCTGCCTCATGTGAAGCCTGTATGCCACAGATGAAAAAGCGAGGCTTCCATCGGCCGGCATACCGGCGAAACACTCCTCCAATCAAGATCTATATTCGAGTGAGTACAAGCAGGCCAAAAATAACCTGAATCGAACTATTAAAGCAAGCAAAGCCAAATTGTGGTAAGAGATCTGTAACGACCTCGATAAAGACATTTGGGGTAAAGCCTATCGAATTGTCGCCAAACGACTTGGAAAGGCTTCACCAGAAGCGCCGAAACCACCTGCCTGAATGAGCAGCATCGTAGCTGAGCTTTTTCCCAAACACTCACTACGAGAAAGCAGACATCATATGAAAAACAGCGTAACACCTTTTACAACCAAGGAACTACAGGAGGCGGCAAAGACTCTCAAGACCGGAAAAGCACCTGGCCCTGATGATATCCCAGCATCGGTGATCAAGATTGTAGCCCTGGAATACCCAGATATAATACTGAATGCTTACAACGCATGCCTAGCAACCGGCACGTTTCCAACGGCATGAAAGCGGCAGAGATTGGTTTTGTGAGACAAAGGCAAAGGTTGTGTGTGTGTGTGGATGAATGTAAACCTCTCATTACTTCCGAACGGCTTGACCGATTCTATCGCGGTTGACGCCAATCAAAAGGGCTTGACTGAACTTAGATTTTGAATATGGTTTGTACCGATTCAGATCGGTAGATTATCAGCAATCTCAAAAAAATTACGAAAAAAAATTTTTTCAAATGTGGTTTTTTTTTTATAATTTTTAAACGGCTCGACTGATCAATTCCAAAAACTAATTAGCTCTTAACATCAAAAAACCACGTCGATCGCCACCAAGCCGGTTAAAATCGGTTGATTCGTTCGTGAGTTATCGTTGACGAAAAAAATCTACAAAAAGTGTTTTTTTCGGATTACACTGAAATTTCCGGTCTAATCAATTTAGGTTTGAAAGTATATTATAGAGTGTTAAAAAACCGCGTCGAATACCGCTAACTGCGTGAAAATCGGTTCATTCATTCAAAAGTTATTGCCGTTTGAAAATTAAAAAAATAGTGATTTATTAAACTCCTATCAAACTTTTGAGCTCGGAGAGCTCAAAAACATGATAAGTGCAATTTCGAGCGCTTAGTTACGAAAGTAGCTGGAAGTTGCAGGTATTGCCCTCAGGGTCAACCGTTTTCCTAATTTTTTTTTTCAGTGAATGATTACATATATGTCAACATATATTTTGGCATGAATCTCTACATATGTGTCAGCATCTATGTGAAAAATATATGTTGACATATTTTTTTTTGCGTAGATATATGCTTCTATATATTATATATGCGACATAAATTTTTGAAATATATATTTCTCCAAGCGGGAATGCTCGCACGTTGTGAAGTTCACGGTTACAGAGTAATTATAAATAATAAAAGACACTTACTTTTCTAAATTCCTTATGCGCATTGAAATTTGGTCCATCGATTTTTGTAAATTATCAAGTTTGTACGTTTGTTCACAAAAATTACTATGACTACCAAATATACACCTGAATAATCCAAAAAATGAGCATTCCAAATTTTGTTGGTTTGAATTATTTAAGTTTTGAATGTTAATTGCTTTATTATTTTGTTTTGATTGCAATTGATGAATTTCTTCTTTTACAATTACTTTAGACTCTCGAGTTCCCCAAGTGACATTATGTATATTGAAAAGAGAATAAATGATTAATAACATGTACATTGAAGGAACGGTTACGTAATAAATAACCCCACATATGAGACAGGATATTTCTTGAGGATGTAATAAACCAGCAATAATCAGTTGTCCTGCGACAACCATAAATAAAATCGTGCTAGGTGCTAACCATCCATCATCAGCAATTTGTAACATTATTCCAACAAGAACAACAATCATAACTAATCCGTAGAACGTAGAAATAATAGCTGCTACAATAAGTTGAAAATCAGACTTGCAGATGAAACAAATAGTCACAAAAATTGCAATAGGTATTAAGTTATAATAAAAACTCGACCAATTATCTATTCTGAAGGCAGCAACAAATGCACCAACGAGCATAAGAAAAATTGTTCCTGGCCCAAGCACCGTACTTCCTATAAATAAAAAATACTTTTTTAATGAAATCGATTATCCGAATTATTTGCAGAATAACTTGAAATTAGTTCATAACGCTTAGTAACCCATTAATATCCATTGATATGCTATGTACAACCATGATATATTTTCATTTGCTTTTCTTGTATTTTTTGATGAATTAAGTAAGTCAAATATATTTGCAATTGTAGATGGTATCCAACGTCGACGCTGATTGTAAAATTCTTTGAACGTTTCAGGGGCATGGGTATATGAGTCACTAGCCGCTGAATATTCTACTCGATAACCGGATTGAAGAACAAGAGTACATAGCCAACGATCTTCACCTTGATCGTATTGAATGTAATGCCAAGCTTCTGTTGATTGTGAAGCATATTTCCGTGTAACATTGTCTTCCATTAATGCCTTTGCCCGAAAAAGTGAAAAACAGCCTGGACTGCAAAGCACGCTGCCAATTGTATGTTCAGTAGACTTTTGGAGCCAGTGTCCAATAGCATACTCAAATTTCTGAAACCAGACCATTGGACCCGTACCGATCGGATGAATTCGTCCACATGCAGCACCTAAATTCTTATCACGTTTCATCAAATGCAAAAGGACTTTAACTGCATTTGGTTGAAAGTCAATATCACCATCTAACGTAAGAATGTATGTATTTTCTGCGATCACAGCTTTACGATTAATAGAGATTGGTCTATCAATTATTCCATAACCCAATAAGTAATACATATACATCACCTAAGAAAAATTAAGTTTACTTCAATTAATGTTGTTATTTCGTTACTGTTTAAAAAGTACCTGGCTCCAACGTTTTCTATGACGTATTTTATTTTTATCTTTCAAGTGCACTATCAGGCGAGTCTTTCCTGGAAGAGTCCATTCAAATCTTCCTCCATACGGTGCAGGATATTTAATAGGAGGGTTGGCACAAACACCGAGCATTTCAACTGATATTTTTATTACTTTCATTAAGGATTTAACATAATCATTTACATGAGTTTCGTTTTCATCATGAGTACATATTCCTTCACAACCATACATGCATTGAAAAGCATCATCGAAAAATATGTGACCTGTTCACATAAGCTTACGAATTATAAAATCGATTAATTCAAAAATAAATTCAGTTAAGTTTATTTATTATCATAGGTGCAATTGTTACAGATTAGAGTTTGTGAAGGTAAAAATTAGGTTTTAAAATAATGTAATTATTCAAAACCGTAGGATGGACGGCAGAGAAAGGTCCATCATTGTAAGCATCGATTGTTATGAAACGATGCTTATGATTTCTATTTCCCAGGCATATTTATGTTCTTTAGTAGCAATACTTTAGAACAAAGTAAAGGAATGAGAAAATTTTGATATGATATTCAAATTCTTGATTGAAAGAATATATTTTTTTTAACTTTCCGCTAAGAAAATTAAAAATTTTTAAAAATCGAGAAGTTATTGGTTTTACCCTGATTTTCAAAGATCAAGTTTTCATTAGATCTCCACGTTTTGAGGTCCTAGGAAGCTTCCCTGAGTATTCCCGCGAGGGTGTCACTATGTCTGTATGTGTGTGTGTGTGTGTGTGTGTGTGTGTGTGTGTGTGTGTGTAAACCTCTTATAACTTTTGAACGGTTTGACCGATCGGATCAAAATAAGTGCCGATTTAAAGAGTATCATGGCCATTGAATTCCGTAATAATTTGAATCGATTTGATCTGCTAATCGCGTACTCCTTGATAATTATTTTTCCTCTAACCGCAAATCGGCATTAGTTCTAATTACAAATAAAGATTAATTTAAGCAAACTATCATCCTGACCATCATTACCTGGATTGAAATTTTTCACAGCTTGCAATTTATACAGCTAGGCTGCTCGATCGCAAAAACTCTTCAGAATTTTGTTGGTGCGTTTCTTTCTTCCATTGTCCTCCCCACTCTCACTACGCCAGCACCTCCACCTCGGGGCCTGACTCGCTAGCCTCAGGTATGACTACGAGGGCTTCAGATCACAGCACACTGTGATCCGTCGATAACTAAATTAATGCGGATGAAAGGGTCTTTACCGGGTAACGATCACTCCATTACAGTTTGAAGAGCTCAAAACCATACAAAAGCCATCTCGTTAAACTCGGCAAGCTCAAAACACACAAAAAACATATTTTTGAGCTCAAAGAGCAATTTAAAAGGCTTAGGTAATAATGAAATTAGCAGGAAGCTACAACGATTGCCTTGAGAGTCAACCGTTTTACTAATTTTTTTTTTTTTTGATTTGTCGTTCACGATATATCTCGAACAAACAAACCGATTTCGGCTAAATTAACAGCAGTGGGCGAGTTTTTTTGGAGGTTAAAAGTTAATTAGTTTCTGAAGTTGATCGATAAAGCCGTTTAAAAGTTATTACCAAAAAATCGTATTTGAAAAAAAATTTTTCCCAATTTTTTTGAGATTTCTCAAAATCTATTGATCGGAATCGGTTCAAATTTACAGGAAATCTGAGATTGAATGAACTCTTTAAAACGCCGTAGGATAGAGTCGTTCTGATCGGTTGAGTCGTTCGAAACTTATAAGTAGGTCACATACTTACACACACACACACACACACACACACACACACACACACACACACACACACACACACACACACACACACACACACACACACACACACACACACACACACACACACACACACACACACACACACACACACACACACACACACACACACACACACACACACACACACACACACACACACACACCAGACGTCTCCCCAGGTGCTGGATAGGGGAATGCCCAGGTGCTGGATAGGGAATTGCCTAGCAGATATGTCAGGTACCGAGGAAATAAAATACTCGGGGTGGACCAAAACCTAACAAACAACAATATAGAAATGTCACAACAAGTGGAACGCTGGAAGCTTGATCTAGAGGCGCTGCGAATAGCACTCAAACGAAGCTAGTCTACTCTACAGAATAATCCAACTTCAAATACCCTCAGCGAGACGGAAAAAACGGTGCTAATTGTGATAAAAAAAAATCTGGAAAACGGTTGACCCTAAAGGCCATCACTGCAACTTTCCGCTAATTTCATACCTAAACGCTTGAAATTTCACTTATGACGTTTTTGAGCTCTTCCAGCTCAAAAATATAATTTATATGTGATTTCAAGCTCTTCAAAAACGAAAGTCTGATGAAAGTTTAATAAAACACTATTTTTTGAAATTTCAAACTGTCATAACTTTGGAATTAATCAACCGATTTTTACGCGATTGGCAGTAATCGATGCAGTTTCATATGTCATTTGAAATAATCGACAACAAAAATTTTTTAAATAAAAAATTTTGGAGTAATTAAAAAAAAACACTTTTTTTGATTTTCTTTCCTTCACGAAATCTTTCGAACGAATCAACCGATTTTGACCGAATTAGCGGCGATCAACGTGGTTTTTCAAAGTTAAGAGCTGATAAGTTTTTGGAGTTAATAGATAAAGAAGTTTGAAAGTTATTTTGTAAAAACCACTTTTAAAAAAGAATTTTTTTTCAATTTTTTTTAGATTTTTCCAAATCTAACAGTTCGAATCAGTCTAAATTGTATTTGAAATCTAATTTTAGTCAAGTTCTTTCGAATGGCACCAACCGCGATAAAATCGGTCAAGTCGTTCAAAAGTTATGAGGGTCACATACATGCATACATAAACATATATACACACACACACAGGCGCTCGGACATCACCGTCAAAATCATTAGGGAAGCTTTCTAGGACCTTAAAACGTCAACATCCGTTGAAAACTCGTTTTCTAGAAAACGGAATAAAACCAATAACTTCCCAAATTTAAAAAAATTTCTATTTGGATTTAATTTAATTGACGATGTAGTGTCGAATGCTGACATTTGACTTATTTGAAATTAATGTTTATTTATCAAAATTAATTAAGCATTAAAATTGGGATAGACTGTATGACCAATTCTTAAAAACAACAATAAAACAGTTTGAAAATTGTCTTTACTTACATTCTAGCTCAAAGTAATCATCGATCTGAACGTCATAGCGGGCTTGCGTAAACGACATAGCAGATTGGCAAATGTCAAGTCGTAATATACTCCCTATAAATTGCATCATTTCTTCTTCGGTTTCATGCCACATAGTTGCACAAGCATAAATTTTCGTTACTTGGTCATTCGGCGATACCCAGCTTGAGGCATTTACATTATTTTCAGAATCATGTCTACTTTGCTCATGATCATCCTAGTCCCCAATAACATGAGAAAAAAAAGTTCGTTATAACTCACAACTTAAAAAATTTCATCTATCATTCAACCCTCGCGGTCTTGAAACTACAATAAATCCACCGTGGATCCACCGTGGTTTCACCGTGGATCCATCGTGGATCCACCGTGGTTTTGTGACATTTATCCACCGTGGTTCCACGGTGAAACCACTATGAATCCACTATGAATCTTCGGTGGATCCACGGTGAAGCCACAGTGTATCCACGGTGAATCCACGACAAAACCACGGTGGATCTACGGTAAATCCACGATGGATCCACGGTGAATCCAGGACAAAACCACGGTGGATCCACGCGGTGGGTTTGACGCGAGATCTTGACATGAATTTTTCAGTTGAAATAGTGATAAATGAAGACGTTTCTAAAAATCTAACTCAAGTAAAAACACTTGTGCATTAGACAATACTCGTACAATCATGTGAATAGCTCTCTGAGATCTTATAACTTAAAAAAAAAATGAATTTTTGTTTTTTAAAAATAACATTTAAGCGTGCGAAAAAATTATATTAAAACAACGTGTACATTTTTTGTACTTGAAAAACTGACACTCAACAATAAATTTTTGACTCAAAATTAAAATATGAAAAGAATCAAACTTTTGACTCTTCTTTAATTTACTTTCATTACCTAAAGTATTAGAGAATTAATTTCCGATTTTAGTATCTGTATATACAAAACGAAAAAAAAAAGAATTTAATACAAATATATCAAAATTTTAAACGCCAATAGCTTTTAATATTATAAGCTCCTCTTAGAAGAAAACAACAAAATTATAATTCTGGAATAAACCTTAAAGAAATTTTTTTTTATTACTGTGCATAGAGCCACATGTTAATGGAGCAAAAAAAATACATAGCCGTTTTAAACAAATAACTCTGATATAAAATAAATTATTAATAATTAATAAACTAGGCATAGTTAACTTCCTTAACTGTAAAGATAAGTCATGTATGAAATTTAAATTACTTGAAGTAGTTTGAAAGATACCTCTAAAGTAAAGATAAGTTATATGGTCAAGAGGTAAAGTAACAGTGTGGAGAGCGCGGCGTCTACGATTCGAAACCCCACAGGTACAACTTTTTTTTTTGGACCTCATCGAGTCAGACATGAACAGATCTGATCAGACCTGAACATGCCTGACCAGGTCTGAAGACTCATGCCTGTTTATGTCTGAT
>JZSA01005852.1:0-11846 GCA_000956155.1 Cotesia vestalis
TTGACTTCCGCTGCTTGGGTTCTCCCTACCTCCTGCTGACTGGAGATTGAAGATTGGAGGTTGAAGGTTGGATAGCTTCTTAATTTATAAATGATGGAACACTTCGATTCGGGTTTTTAGTTTATATATTCAGTTTAAAGGCCCTATGGGCAAACACGTCTTAACTTACACTTATCACTTATTAACTAATAACAATATAATATAAGTTGAAAGTTTATATATGAGTTCGTAACCGGAGTAACGACTCCGGCAAACAAAAGTTCGCCGATTATAGTTGACAGAAGAAAAAATAATTTGAAAGTGGGACCAGGTCACCGGAACTGCGGGAATCTCGATTATTGTAAGCACGATTTCTTGGCTCGAAGAATCACAATCACAGAATTCGGAAATATCGTTAAGGAACTCGAAATGAATAAATAAAAGGGAAAGGTGACTAATTAATTTAATAATTGAAGTCTGCCTACACGTAACGGGGTGTAGGACTCACCCGGGCTCTAAGGCAGAACTGTTACCTTGTAAATGAGCTGACGAATTATGGTGTTCACGTCTTTTATCACCTCGGTAGCGATTTGCAAGTGGGGCTACTAATTAAACAATTGGTTCTTTTGATGAGGTGACAATGCGCGGTAATGTGTATTCTTCGGCCACGAGTTAGTTGTCGCGCAGTCCTGGCTGTGGTTCCCTAAATATGCAAGCGTTGCACTTTTCGGCGGGAATGGGAGGCCCTGTATTATATACGGTATGCCGGATATAACACAACGATAAATTGATATCATTATTTCAAGAAATAAAAGTTATTAATATTACTTCATAATATCTCTGAAAAAGTCTGATTCTTTCTCATTTGAAATTTTGTCAACAGCATTGAATAAGTCTGATTCAGTCTTCTTGCAGAGTCTAAAATTTATGTCAAATAACCTAAAACAACAACATTTGCCTTTATCTAACTTACCGACTCTTATTACATCATTTTCAGAGAGATTCAGACTAGTGGCATTCTGATTCAGAGTCCCACAATAATGATTCAGACTACTGACAGAATCTTATTCCCACCAGGGCAATCATTTAGAGTTCTTTCAATAATTAAATAAAAAATAAAGTGATCATTCTATCGCGACGCAACAGCTGTTCCAGGTTCTTTGGCGTTGTTAATTATTTCGCGGATAGAGAATTTGCTTTGATTTAAAAGGTCTCTAGAAGTTTCTGGGAGGAACGTTCCATCGACAGACGTGAAATGTACTAAGTTGTCTTTACGTATAGATATTTTATCGCGGGTGGTGGTTACGTAAGAAGGGGTATTGATAAAGATAGATCGGATTAGGGTTTCGTCAAGCTTTACTCTTTTACTCGATTAAAGTTCGTCAATATCAATGTTATTTTTGTGTTTTACATGTGTTTAATCTTTCTTGGACCCACCTTGCAAAATATACGCTTCACCGGGAATTACCTGTCCAAAACCAATCGATGAGGAGTTCAAGTTACCTCCCGCCTCCCCCCTAGCTTCCAAAAGGTTACCCTTAAGGTTACCTCGGAATGGAGACCGTCCACTAGGGGTACAGCTTATAGACGCACGACGTTTTTTTGTTGATAGGTTCTCAATACTGGGAACTACCTGTCCCAAATCAATCATTGAGGAGTACAAGTTACCTTCCCGCCTTCTCACTGGTCCCGGATATACAGGTCCAAGAGCCACCAGGTCTCTTGGACCTATATATCCCCACCTGACACCTGCATCATATCGTGGACAAAATTAACCTCCTGACTCTGCGTACGCTCAGGATCAGCCTGAGAACCATACCACGTATTATTGGTAACACCAGTACCGTAAAAATCTAGAAAGCTAGTCAGAGGCAGATTGAAATACATGTTGCAACTATAATTGTTATCGCTTGGAGGATTTGATTGAAAAAGCTACAAGTGACTCGACATCAGTTGAAACACTAAATTTTTGCTTATCTTAAAAATTTAATTGTCTAGGCCACTAAACCTCGCGGATAAAGAATAATCGCCTAGATTTCTTAAAAATTGGGATTCGCTGCCCTGGGATATTCCGCTCCCTTGAACCAATGAGTGTCTTTGTCTTTAGATGAATTTATTAGATTTACACAGTCAATTTATTTTACTTACTTACAAATTTTAACTGCAACGATGACCCTTCGTCTTTGATTGACCCTTGGCGGGTTCTAGATAGATAGTCGTATTGAATAGATAGAGGAATAGTGGTAGTTTAGTAATAGTGCATAGCGGTGATAACAATAAACTTAACTTTATTACACAAAATAAGCACTTTTAGTATAAACTTATAGTATTTCGGTTACGTAATTAAACTTAGTGTTATAAATAATTAAAGAATAGTAATAAACGTGGTGAATTATCACCTAATGCAGAATAAGAAAATTAATAGAAGTAATATGAAATATTTCTGATAATTAATGTTAAACTGTTAGTAGAATTTTAATAGATTTTAGTAGTAAGTTGTATAAGTTTTGGGTGAGTAATCACCTAATAATAGTAATAGTGGTATAGTGATAAATTCACTAAGAAAAATCTAACGTGGTGGTTGACACCGGGGATAGATCGAAGTGTCGATCAATGCTCAGGTTTCAGGCTCATAGCTGATTTTCCCCTCCTCGTGTCGTCTTGTGACGTCACGGGGGCTACACATTAATTTAGCTAGTGTCGGTAACGGAAATTTCGGGTGGTAGTTCGTCAGGCTGATCAAATCGGGGCATTTTGCAGTGTCTCAATCTGTTAGCTATTAGATGTTAATGATTCAGATAAATGAGGATCATTCCAGACCTTAACTCGAGAGGACCCGAGTTCAATCCCAGCAATAAGCCTAAAAAATTTTCATTAAACTCTCATAGCCACCTTAACTGAAACTTGCTATCAATTTACATCCGCAATCTAAAGCCAACTTAACGGAAAGAGTTAAAAAGCGAGCGGTTTCAGTTATGTTGCCTATAAGTTACTCTGCAATTTGACGTGACGACTTGCTATCCAAGTATTTCAGTCAAGTTATAGTAAAATTGATCATGTCTGATCAGGTCTGATCATTTTTTCCCGGGAGTATATAAAAGTTTCAAAAACTAAATTTTCACTATGTAATATCTCTAGAACTATATTGTTCATTGATTTCATTCAACTCTAATCGATGCAGATTGATATGACTATCAACCTATCCAAATTTAAAAACAATCCCAAAAAACACTCACTTGGGGATAGTACTAGACCTTAACAGTCGGTACCTACGATTGCAGTTTCATATTTCTCTTCTAGACAAGGACGAATTTTGAAAAAAACGCTCTGCTACGTAGAAGATTTTTTAAATTATCTGTTTCGTAGCAGAGCGTTTTTTTTCGAAATTCTCATTTGTTTAAAAGGAAAACATAAATCTGTAGTAGCTTTATAATCATGATTGCAACAAAGATAATACTTTTTTTCGTATTGAGTGCGACGCGAGAAAAAGAAAGGGCCGGCTATCAAATGCTGTCAATGAAATTGGTACAATACTATCATATGAGTTATATTCATTAGATGTTATTCAGAACATATATTTATTGAAAACACTGGATAATACCTTATTACTTTTTTTGTGATTAAGAAAATTATCTTTCCGTCGATTAAGCATGAGAGACTGATCAATGATTAAAGAATCATAAAATGGCAGGGCAAAAATTCGATGAGTCGTAGCTAATCTTTCACGAGGCAATCGGGCAGCTTTCTGCGAGATAGACGAGGCCTGCGCGATTAAGGCCTTTGACAAGGCCCATATAAAGGTCAGTTGGGTTAACTGCCGTATGCTCCCAGTTACAAAAGTAACCCGCTGCTTTAAATGTCTTGGTTTTGGACACCAAACACGTCAGTGTGCGGAAACAGACAGAAGATGCTGTTGCAAATGTGGCGAAGACTTGACGGCTCCTCGACATCGGTGATAAAGATTATTGCTGGAAGCGGCAGATATTGGTCCTCTTAGACAAAGGTAAAGGGAATCCTTTTACACCTTCGTCGTTTAGACCACTCTGCATGTTGAACATTACTGGAAAACTGCTCGAGAAGCTCATACAGGAAAGACTTCGCAACGACATGGATCGTAACGGAGACTTTGCCACTAACCAACATGGTTTTCAGAAAGGACGACTCACAGTCAGCGCGATTCAAAAAGTCATAGCGACAGCGACAGAAGCATGTACAGGCAATCTGAAACCTCGCAAGGTGTTTCTCCTCTTCATACTAGACTTTAAAAACGCTTTTAATAGCGCAAGTTGGGGAGGTATTTCAGATGCCCTGGAGCACAAATTTGACACAAAGCCAGAAAATCTGGCAATAATTGATAACTATCTCGACAAAAGGACGCTGATCACAGAAACCACAGATGGTCATAAGGAACACGATATAACAGCAGGCGTTCCGCAAGGTTCAATTATGGAACCTGACTTATGGAGACTACGACGAGCTCCGAGAAATCCCGTTGCCAAATCAAGTAGAGCTCACGGGCATTGCTGACAACATCGCGGTTATGATAGTAGTAGACAGCGCTGAGGAGGGAGAACGATTAGTTCGGGAAACTATTGATGCCGTCGAAACTTGGTTTGATAGACACCATCTGAAATTCGCCGAGCACAAAACCGCGATGGTCGTTCTGACACGTCAGAAATAGTACCTAATACCATTCACTGTGGACACGGGAGGAACAACACTGACGTCAACATGGGCGCTACGCTATCTAAGAGTAATGATAGACGAGAAACTACCTTTCCGCGAACACCTCGATAGCGCATGCAGAAAAGCCATCAAGTCAGTATCTAGCGTACCAAGGATCATGGCCAACAGGATGGGACCACGAACAAAAAAGAGAAGAGTTCTTTTGGAAGCAGTCCATTCAGTACCACTTTATGGGGCGGAGATATAAGCCAACATGTGAAAGCAGAAGACCTACCGGCAAAAATCGCAGCAGTGCAGCGGCGAGGCACGGTCAGGGTTGCCTGTGCCTACCGCTTGGTTTCTGAAGCAGCTGTATTGGTCATTGCGGGAGCTGCGCCCGTCGAAACTCTACGACACTCAAACCAGTGGCGAAAACGTAAAGGAGGCGAGAAAACATAAAGTCGCACCGTATACACGTTCTTAGAGTGCGTACGGTGGAAGGACTACAGAAGCAGCACCGAAGAAATGATAGGCACCACACCGTCCCCCGAAAGCTGGATAACCTGCATGTTCAGAAAAAAAACCACCGAAAGGGACCAGTTACCAGATGTAGGTATCGTAAGACGCAACACGGACTGGATTGAAGAAATGCTAACGTGGTTTCGATCCAGTCTTACTCATAACAGCGATGAGGTAAAGAGAGAGAAGTTTTTTTTAGTGGGTAAAAATCCCACACTATCGATCATCATCCTTCAATAATGGCGGTGTCTTCCCGAAGATTTTTTTTTCGCTTCTTTATAAAAACACACACACACACACACATACATCCTATGTCGGGCTGCTGGGCCTCGCATCGGATGCTTCCCCAGGTGGCGGATAGGGGAATACCCGGCAAAAAGTCAGGTACCGAGGAAATAGAATACTAGGGGTGGACTAAAACTCAGCAAAAAACAATATGAAAATGTCACAGAACTTTCAAACATTGTTGACCGCACGGGGGAGGGAAACCTCAGTACCGCCGAGGGAAGGCGTGGAAACGGGGCTGAATTCGTCGTTACCAAGCGACCATTACGACAGAGGGATAGACCCCATGGCTCTGCTGTCTGGAAGTGCTAAAGGGAGCACGAAAACAGCCCAGATGGAAGGGAACGGTCAGCCAAGCAACGTTCATCCAAGAAGTGGAGGAGCAAAAGGTGCTCCGGCCAATACTCATGCTTTCCGAGAAAGGATTAGCTCTCTACCGACTGTCACTGGCCAACAATCGCCAATGGAACGGCTCGGTAGAAAGATCGAACAGTTAGCTGATTTCATGAAGGACAAAAAAAATCTCGATCATGAAATCAGAAAATTGGTTAGGTCCATTGGTACGGCATGTAAGCTGGCCAACAAATCACTAACGACGTTGGCGACAACCACTCAAACATTTTCGTGGATGACCACAAAACCACAGCCACTTTTGGTCACTCCTGAAAAACTGCCACAGAAAAGAAAGGACAACAACAAGAAGAGGCAGCTCTCCACGCTCAGCTCTCCCTCAGCAAGGGACAATCAAGCACAGAAAAAGACTGCCTGAGAGGACACCTTGATTAAAGTAACTCGGCAACAGAAAAAGAAAAAGGAAGAACACGATACAGTGGCTCTCTTCACTAAAGCTCAAAATCAACTAAGTGAGGGCGGCTCTAAGAAACCGAGAAGAAGGAAGATAAGAACTAAAGCTGTTTTGGTTCAACCAGTATCAGGCCGAACATTTGTCGAACTCCTAAACAAAATCAGAACCAAGGTCAACCCTGTCATAAAGTCTATGAAACGGACGAAGCACGGAGGCATTCTCCTTGAAATGGCCTGAAAGACCAAAGATAGCAGTGTTTTTATCGAAGCGGTAAAGTCAGCTACTGCTAATATCGGTAGGTCAAGACGCTATCACCAATAACAACGATCAAGATCCTCGACTTAATTGAAATCTCTACTGAGGGAAACCTCTGCGAAGTACTTAAACGTGAATTTGCTCCTAGTCTGGAAATCATACGGGTAAATCTGACAAAACCCATACCACGAGGCAATCGAGCAGCCTTCTGCGAAGTAGACGAGGCCAGTGCGATCAAGGCTCTTGACAAGGCCCGAATAAAGATCGGTTGGGTGAACTGCCGTATACGCCCAGTAGCAAAAGTAACCCGCTATTCTAAATGTCTTGGTTTTGGACACTAAATACCAAATTTTATCACAGCTCATCATTATCTTTCATATTTATCAATATTAAAAACGTTTATTTATTCAGTGAATTTGGTTATTATCATATCTTTCTGCTATAGAGTTATAGAAAGAGTCAAAAGAAAATTGCTATTTTGGCTTTTTATTTTACATCTGAAATTCGCCGAGCACAAAACCGCGATGGTCGTTCTGACACGTCAGAAATAGTACCCAATACCATTTACTGTGGACACGGGAGGAACAACACTGACGTCAACATGGGCGCTACGCTATCTAAGAGTAATGATAGACGAGAAACTACCTTTCCGCGAACACCTCGATAGCGCATGCAGAAAAGCCATCAAGTCAGTATCTAGCGTACCAAGGATCATGGCCAACAGGATGGGACCACGAACAAAAAAGAGAAGAGTTCTTTTGGAAGCAGTCCATTCAGTACCACTTTATGGAGCGGAGATATAAGCCAACATGTGAAAGCAGAAGACCTACCGGCAAAAATCGCAGCAGTGCAGCGGCGAGGCACGGTCAGGGTTGCCTGTGCCTACCGCATGGTTTCTGAAGCAGCTGTATTGGTCATTGCGGGAGCTGCGCCCGTCAAAACTCTACGACACTCAAACCAGTGGCGAAAACGTAAAGGAGGCGAGAAAACATAAAGTCGCACCGTATACACGTTCTTAGAGTGCGTACGGTGGAAGGACTACAGAAGCAGCACCGAAGAAATGATAGGCACCACACCGTCCCCCGAAAGCTGGATAACCTGCATGTTCAGAAAAAAAACCACCGAAAGGGACCAGTTACCAGATGTAGGTATCGTAAGACGCAACACGGACTGGATTGAAGAAATGCTAACGTGGTTTCGATCCAGTCTTACTCATAACAGCGATGAGGTAAAGAGAGAGAAGTTTTTTTTAGTGGGTAAAAATCCCACATTACCGATCATCATCCTTCAATAATGGCGGTGTCTTCCCGAAGATTTTTTTTTCGCTTCTTTATAAAAACACACACACACACACACACACATACATCCTATGTCGGGCTGCTGGGCCTCGCATCGGATGCTTCCCCAGGTGGCGGATAGGGGAATACCCGGCAAAAAGTCAGGTACCGAGGAAATAGAATACTAGGGGTGGACTAAAACTCAGCAAAAAACAATATGAAAATGTCACAGAACTTTCAAACATTGTTGACCGCACGGGGGAGGGAAACCTCAGTACCGCCGAGGGAAGGCGTGGAAACGGGGCTGAATTCGTCGTTACCAAGCGACCATTACGACAGAGGGATAGACCCCATGGCTCTGCTGTCTGGAAGTGCTAAAGGGAGCACGAAAACAGCCCAGATGGAAGGGAACGGTCAGCCAAGCAACGTTCATCCAAGAAGTGGAGGAGCAAAAGGTGCTCCGGCCAATACTCATGCTTTCCGAGAAAGGATTAGCTCTCTACCGACTGTCACTGGCCAACAATCGCCAATGGAACGGCTCGGTAGAAAGATCGAACAGTTAGCTGATTTCATGAAGGACAAAAAAAATCTCGATCATGAAATCAGAAAATTGGTTAGGTCCATTGGTACGGCATGTAAGCTGGCCAACAAATCACTAACGACGTTGGCGACAACCACTCAAACATTTTCGTGGATGACCACAAAACCACAGCCACTTTTGGTCACTCCTGAAAAACTGCCACAGAAAAGAAAGGACAACAACAAGAAGAGGCAGCTCTCCACGCTCAGCTCTCCCTCAGCAAGGGACAATCAAGCACAGAAAAAGACTGCCTGAGAGGACACCTTGATTAAAGTAACTCGGCAACAGAAAAAGAAAAAGGAAGAACACGATACAGTGGCTCTCTTCACTAAAGCTCAAAATCAACTAAGTGAGGGCGGCTCTAAGAAACCGAGAAGAAGGAAGATAAGAACTAAAGCTGTTTTGGTTCAACCAGTATCAGGCCGAACATTTGTCGAACTCCTAAACAAAATCAGAACCAAGGTCAACCCTGTCATAAAGTCTATGAAACGGACGAAGCACGGAGGCATTCTCCTTGAAATGGCCTGAAAGACCAAAGATAGCAGTGTTTTTATCGAAGCGGTAAAGTCAGCTACTGCTAATATCGGTAGGTCAAGACGCTATCACCAATAACAACGATCAAGATCCTCGACTTAATTGAAATCTCTACTGAGGGAAACCTCTGCGAAGTACTTAAACGTGAATTTGCTCCTAGTCTGGAAATCATACGGGTAAATCTGACAAAACCCATACCACGAGGCAATCGAGCAGCCTTCTGCGAAGTAGCCGAGGCCAGTGCGATTAATGCTCTTGACAAGGCCCGAATAAAGATCGGTTGGGTGAACTGCCGTATACGCCCAGTAGCAAAAGTAACCCGCTATTCTAAATGTCTTGGTTTTGGACACTAAATACCAAATTTTATCACAGCTCATCATTATCTTTCATATTTATCAATATTAAAAACGTTTATTTATTCAGTGAATTTGGTTATTATCATATCTTTCTGCTATAGAGTTATAGAAAGAGTCAAAAGAAAATTGCTATTTTGGCTTTTTATTTTACATATTTTAAATAGATAACTGTTAAAAGCTCACAAATATTTATTAACCATTAATAAATATTTAATAAAAGTTCATAAATTGTACTTAATGAATGAGTTAATAACTGTTAATAAATATTTGTTAACTGTTAACAAATATTTATTAACATTTAACAAATTATATTCAATAAATAATTTATTAACTGTTAATAATTATTTATTAAATCCTATAATGTTAAAAAATCATTCATCAACCGTTAACAAAGCTTATTAAATATAATTAAATCCTTCTATTAGTGCATGTCTAATTCAACTTGGAAGGGTAAAAACCTCCAGCTCTGATCAGGACTGATATATTTTGGTTCATGTATAATTCACCATGTTACAAATTGATTCAAACATAAATATGCATGACCATGCATATTCATGTCTGACGAAGCCTTATCGTCCTTGTTTTTTGAATGAACAAAATATTCAATATTGTCGATAATATATACGTCAACAATCAAATATATTACTTTATGTTCAGCATGGACGAAAATTTTTATTGAGCCAAAAATTGTAAAAGTTCAAGTTCATAATACTAAATCAAGAAGTTTATTTTAACTCCTTTCAACATTATGGAATTTCACAAAATCTCTTGGAACTTCTGTTTTTAGAATATTACAATAGAAAAAACAATTGCATAAGATACCTGAAATTTTCTAAAGTTTCAAAAAATTTCGTGAAATTTGATAAAATTACTATTTTCAGTTCCTAGTTGTGATTATACGTAGTTCAATCAAATTTTAGCAAGCCTTTTATAAGAACATTACAAAATTTTATGATTTTCCTCAAATTTCATGAAATCTCACAATAGTATATTACACCCCTAGGGAAGAAAAGTAAGAAATGTCTCAGAGCACATGCAATTGTTGGCCGAGGCGAAGCCGAGGTCAACAAACATGTGATCTGAGGCTTTCTTATTTACTTCCCGAGGAGTGTATACTATTTTTTTCCCCGACGAAGGCGTAAAGCGGAAACTCGCCTAGATTTCTTAAAAATTGGGATTCGCTGCCCTGGGATATTCCGCTCCCTTGAACCAATGAGTGTCTTTGTCTTTAGATGAATTTATTAGATTTACACAGTCAATTTATTTTACTTACTTACAAATTTTAACTGCAACGATGACCCTTCGTCTTTGATTGACCCTTGGCGGGTTCTAGATAGATAGTCGTATTGAATAGATAGAGGAATAGTGGTAGTTTAGTAATAGTGCATAGCGGTGATAACAATAAACTTAACTTTATTACACAAAATAAGCACTTTTAGTATAAACTTATAGTATTTCGGTTACGTAATTAAACTTAGTGTTATAAATAATTAAAGAATAGTAATAAACGTGGTGAATTATCACCTAATGCAGAATAAGAAAATTAATAGAAGTAATATGAAATATTTCTGATAATTAATGTTAAACTGTTAGTAGAATTTTAATAGATTTTAGTAGTAAGTTGTATAAGTTTTGGGTGAGTAATCACCTAATAATAGTAATAGTGGTATAGTGATAAATTCACTAAGAAAAATCTAACGTGGTGGTTGACACCGGGGATAGATCGAAGTGTCGATCAATGCTCAGGTTTCAGGCTCATAGCTGATTTTCCCCTCCTCGTGTCGTCTTGTGACGTCACGGGGGCTACACATTAATTTAGCTAGTGTCGGTAACGGAAATTTCGGGTGGTAGTTCGTCAGGCTGATCAAATCGGGGCATTTTGCAGTGTCTCAATCTGTTAGCTATTAGATGTTAATGATTCAGATAAATGAGGATCATTCCAGACCTTAACTCGAGAGGACCCGAGTTCAATCCCAGCAATAAGCCTAAAAAATTTTCATTAAACTCTCATAGCCACCTTAACTGAAACTTGCTATCAATTTACATCCGCAATCTAAAGCCAACTTAACGGAAAGAGTTAAAAAGCGAGCGGTTTCAGTTATGTTGCCTATAAGTTACTCTGCAATTTGACGTGACGACTTGCTATCCAAGTATTTCAGTCAAGTTATAGTAAAATTGATCATGTCTGATCAGGTCTGATCATTTTTTCCCGGGAGTATATAAAAGTTTCAAAAACTAAATTTTCACTATGTAATATCTCTAGAACTATATTGTTCATTGATTTCATTCAACTCTAATCGATGCAGATTGATATGACTATCAACCTATCCAAATTTAAAAACAATCCCAAAAAACACTCACTTGGGGATAGTACTAGACCTTAACAGTGGGTACCTACGATTGCAGTTTCATATTTCTTTTCTAGACAAGGACGAATTTTGAAAAAAACGCTCTGCTACGTAAAAGATTTTTTAAATTATCTGTTTCGTAGCAGAGCGTTTTTTTTTTCGAAATTCTCATTTGTTTAAAAGGAAAACATAAATCTGTAGTAGCTTTATAATCATGATTGCAACAAAGATAATACTTTTTTT
>JZSA01005853.1:0-13034 GCA_000956155.1 Cotesia vestalis
TTTTTTTTTTTGCTTTTGTTGAAAAGAATCAATTAGCTATACTGCAAAGGTAAATGAGAATTTTCATCCTGGAAGTCTGTAATGAGGAGGTGCTTAATTATCAATTTTAAGCGTAATCACCAGTAAAATAATATAATATATACCTGCAAAGTAAAGAACGAAAGATGATAAAGCATGACTGAATAAAACTACTAACAGCATTGATGAATCAACTGTAATAAATGCTGCTGTTTCTTCAGTTACATTGTTTTGTGGAGAGTCGCTTCTATTATTAATTGAGCTGCTTAAAATGACGTTGTATTTTATTCTTCCTGGGAAGCAACTTAAATATGTATTGATGTTTATATTTTTGTAGTAAACAATTACAATCGAGGCACTGAAAAAAGTTGAAATTCTGAGTATAGCTGTTATTCCTTGTTCGTACCCTCGGCATAGTTTTAATCTTTCTTTAACACTGTTGAGATATCTAATGAATCCTTGAAAAAGTCATTATCATTAAAAATATTTTTTTTACTTTTCTGATATCAATGATTCATACCAATGTCACTTTTTCCAGTTACATAATTTGGCCACCAACGAAGAGAACAAAGCAATAAAATACACGGCAATATCCAGCAAGTTTCATTATCAATTTCACTTAATAGTAATATTAGTACTACACCACCAGTTTGGATTACCAGTAATAATATTTTGAAAATGAACTTCATTATAGATTTACGTTTCGTTTCCCTCTGAAATTTGCAGCAAGCTAGCAAACCTGTTTCAAGTACCGCGTGTTTTATCCATTAAAAAAACATTTTCAATTAATTTGATGTAGCTGAGATTCAAATAAATCAAATGCTACAATCATTTCTTAATTTAAAACAAAACTTAATACAAGGGAAAAAAATCGGTAGAGGCTACATAGTAAATCGCTTCAGATAATCGAAAAAAAAATTTGGCAGTCATGATTAAAATCAGAAATAATTACTCTTTGTTGGACTGTACGCTGTAAAGAATTTTCGGAGTGAAAGTGGAGTGATTTGTAAGTGAATGCGGAGTGGATGGTTTTCAATCAATTTACTCCGAACGGGAGTACAATTTACTCCGCAAAGTAAATTATATATTTTTTTATGAAATATACCATAAAAAGATATGTTTTTAGCCATTTAAAAATTTTAAAATGTGCATTTCGAGATTTCTTAAATGATAATTGACGGAACATTTTTTAATTGCTATTAAAATTTTAATCTAGAAAATTTTTTTTCTACAGATCAAAAAAAATTGTTATGCCCACTCGAAAAGCATACACTTCTTTTTATTTTTCTTTAAATTAATTTTGACATGCATCTAAACTTAACAAAATTGACTTGTTTTTTTTTTAACATAGGTATTAAAAAAAAATTTTGGGCTCAATTGACTGACTATGTTAAAGTTTCTCTGATTCTATAAAGATGTTTTCATTACAGTTTTCCATGCAACGAAAACATTATTTTTCTAATTTATGACTCTTTTGTTTATGGGTTTCTGAGAAGGCCCATGAAGATTAAATATCCTCTGAAATCTACGTACACTGCAACTGGCCTTATCATTAGTCACTAACAATGCGCTTGAGGAAAAATCATTCAAAAAAAAACTTGTCTCTTTGAACTCAAAATATCACTAAAATAATCAAAAATTAGGAAAACAAATGGCCCTAAAGGCCACACCTGCAACTTCCCACTAATTCTATACTTAAGCTTTCAAAATTTTACTTCTTACGTTTTTGAGCTCTTCGAGCTCTAAAATATAATTTTCGAGTCATTTCGAGCTCTCCAAGCACCAAAATCTAATAGAAGTTGAATAAAACACTATATTTTACATTTTCAAACCTGTCTTACTCATAACAGCGATGAGGTAAAGAGAGAGAAGTTTTTTTTAGTGGGTAAAAATCCCACATTACCGATCATCATCCTTCAATAATGGCGGTGTCTTCCCGAAGATTTTTTTTTCGCTTCTTTATAAAAACACACACACACACACACACACATACATCCTATGTCGGGCTGCTGGGCCTCGCATCGGATGCCTCCCCAGGTGGCGGATAGGGGAATACCCGGCAAAAAGTCAGGTACCGAGGAAATAGAATACTAGGGGTGGACTAAAACTCAGCAAAAAACAATATGAAAATGTCACAGAACTTTCAAACATTGTTGACCGCACGGGGGAGGGAAACCTCAGTACCGCCGAGGGAAGGCGTGGAAACGGGGCTGAATTCGTCGTTACCAAGCGACCATTACGACAGAGGGATAGACCCCATGGCTCTGCTGTCTGGAAATGCTACAGGGAGCACGAAAACAGCCCAGATGGAAGTGAACGGACAGCCGAGCAACGTTCCTCCAAAAAGTGGAGGACCTTTTGCTCCCGTCACTATTCAAACCTACCGAGGAAGGATTAACTCTGCACCGACCGCCACCGGCCAACAGTCGCCAATAGAGAGGCTCAGTAGCAAGATCGATGAATTAACCGACTTCATAAAAGACAAGAAGAATCTCCATCATGAGATCAAAAAATTGTTTACCTCTATTGATACGGGATATAGGCCTGTCTCTTATACACATCTTTTACGCCCGGAGGGGAAAAAAATTCTATAAATTCTTCTGAGACTTAAGATTTATATAATTCCAGCTCTCCAATTCGAAATGAAATTCCAGAATGATAAAATCAATATTTTCCGTCATTCAAGTCCTAATATATCTTGAAACACTAAATTTTTTCTTATCTTAAATATTTAATTGTCTAGACCACTAAACCTCGCGGATTAAGAATAATCGCCTAGATTTCTTAAAAATTGGGATTCGCTGCCCTGGGATATTCCGCTCCCTTGAACCAATGAGTGTCTTTGTCTTTAGATGAATTTATTAGATTTACACAGAAGTTCTCACTCGTGCCAATTTATTTTACTTACTTACAAATTTTAACTGCAACGATGACCCTTCGTCTTTGATTGACCCTTGGTGGGTTTTAGATAGATAGTCGTATTTAATAGATAGTGGAATAGTGGTAGTTTAGTAATAGTGTATAGCGGTGATAACAATAAACTTAACTTTATTACACAAAATAAGCACTTTTAGTATAAACTTATAGTATTTCGGTTACGTAATTAAACTTAGTGTTATAAATAATTAAAGAATAGTAATAAACGTGGTGAATTATCACCTAATGCAGAATAAGAAAATTAATAGAAGTAATATGAAATATTTCTGATAATTAATGTTAAACTGTTAGTAGAATTTTAATAGATTTTAGTAGTAAGTTGTATAAGTTTTGGGTGAGTAATCACCTAATAATAGTAATAGTGGTATAGTGATAAATTCACTAAGAAAAATCTAACGTGGTGGTTGACACCGGGGATAGATCGAAGTGTCGATCAATGCTCAGGTTTCAGGCTCATAGCTGATTTTCCCCTCCTCGTGTCGTCTTGTGACGTCACGGGGGCTACACATTAATTTAGCTAGTGTCGGTAACGGAAATTTCGGGTGGTAGTTCGTCAGGCTGATCAAATCGGGGCATTTTGCAGTGTCTCAATCTGTTAGCTATTAGATGTTAATGATTCAGATAAATGAGGATCATTCCAGACCTTAACTCGAGAGGACCCGAGTTCAATCCCAGCAATAAGCCTAAAAAATTTTCATTAAACTCTCATAGCCACCTTAACTGAAACTTGCTATCAATTTACATCCGCAATCTAAAGCCAACTTAACGGAAAGAGTTAAAAAGCGAGCGGTTTCAGTTATGTTGCCTATAAGTTACTCTGCAATTTGACGTGACGACTTGCTATCCAAGTATTTCAGTCAAGTTATAGTAAAATTGATCATGTCTGATCAGGTCTGATCATTTTTTCCCGGGAGTATATAAAAGTTTCAAAAACTAAATTTTCACTATGTAATATCTCTAGAACTATATTGTTCATTGATTTCATTCAACTCTAATCGATGCAGATTGATATGACTATCAACCTATCCAAATTTAAAAACAATCCCAAAAAACACTCACTTGGGGATAGTACTAGACCTTAACAGTGGGTACCTACGATTGCAGTTTCATATTTCTTTTCTAGACAAGGACGAATTTTGAAAAAAACGCTCTGCTACGTAAAAGATTTTTTAAATTATCTGTTTCGTAGCAGAGCGTTTTTTTTCGAAATTCTCATTTGTTTAAAAGGAAAACATAAATCTGTAGTAGCTTTATAATCATGATTGCAACAAAGATAATACTTTTTTTCGTATTGAGTGCGACGCGAGAAAAAGAAAGGGCCGGCTATCAAATGCTGTCAATGAAATTGGTACAATACTATCATATGAGTTATATTCATTAGATGTTATTCAGAACATATATTTATTGAAAACACTGGATAATACCTTATTACTTTTTTTGTGATTAAGAAAATTATCTTTCCGTCGATTAAGCATGAGAGACTGATCAATGATTAAAGAATCATAAAATGGCAGGGCAAAAATTCGATGAGTCGTAGCTAATCTTCCACAATGACTGGTCCATATATGCGCAGTAGTCCATACTTGAGACAACAATATCAATAACCATAGTAAGCATTGCCACTGTAAGAATGAAGCTGCCAGGGCATTCATTTTTGGGCTTGTGAAAAATAAATAATCTCCAATAAATCCATGAAAGGCACATGGATTGTTTTCACGTAAAATACAGACAATGATCATAACAATGAAGCTTACAGAGGTGACTAAGCTCAAAGGAAGGGCAAATCCAAAGCGTTGCATGAGAGTTTTTACAGCAAATTTCCCTGCGAATTCAAATTAAATAACTTTAAAATCATGAAAACATATATGCCAAATATTATAGACAAAATATAGATTGGTTTAAATCTAATGAATTCAATCTAAATAAATCTTTTTTTTTTTGCTTTTGTTGAAAAGAATCAATTAGCTATACTGCAAAGGTAAATGAGAATTTTCATCCTGGAAGTCTGTAATGAGGAGGTGCTTAATTATCAATTTTAAGCGTAATCACCAGTAAAATAATATAATATATACCTGCAAAGTAAAGAACGAAAGATGATAAAGCATGACTGAATAAAACTACTAACAGCATTGATGAATCAACTGTAATAAATGCTGCTGTTTCTTCAGTTACATTGTTTTGTGGAGAGTCGCTTCTATTATTAATTGAGCTGCTTAAAATGACGTTGTATTTTATTCTTCCTGGGAAGCAACTTAAATATGTATTGATGTTTATATTTTTGTAGTAAACAATTAGAATCGAGGCACTGAAAAAAGTTGAAATTCTGAGTATAGCTGTTATTCCTTGTTCGTACCCTCGGCATAGTTTTAATCTTTCTTTAACACTGTTGAGATATCTAATGAATCCTTGAAAAAGTCATTATCATTAAAAATATTTTTTTTACTTTTCTGATATCAATGATTCATACCAATGTCACTTTTTCCAGTTACATAATTTGGCCACCAACGAAGAGAACAAAGCAATAAAATACACGGCAATATCCAGCAAGTTTCATTATCAATTTCACTTAATAGTAATATTAGTACTACACCACCAGTTTGGATTACCAGTAATAATATTTTGAAAATGAACTTCATTATAGATTTACGTTTCGTTTCCCTCTGAAATTTGCAGCAAGCTAGCAAACCTGTTTCAAGTACCGCGTGTTTTATTCATTAAAAAAACATTTTCAATTAATTTGATGTAGCTGAGATTCAAATAAATCAAATGCTACAATCATTTCTTAATTTAAAACAAAACTTAATACAAGGGAAAAAAATCGGTAGAGGCTACATAGTAAATCGCTTCAGATAATCGAAAAAAAAATTTGGCAGTCATGATTAAAATCAGAAATAATTACTCTTTGTTGGACTGTACGCTGTAAAGAATTTTCGGAGTGAAAGTGGAGTGATTTGTAAGTGAATGCGGAGTGGATGGTTTTCAATCAATTTACTCCGAACGGGAGTACAATTTACTCCGCAAAGTAAATTATATATTTTTTTATGAAATATACCATAAAAAGATATGTTTTTAGCCATTTAAAAATTTTAAAATGTGCATTTCGAGATTTCTTAAATGATAATTGACGGAACATTTTTTAATTGCTGTTAAAATTTTAATCTAGAAAATTTTTTTTCTACAGATCAAAAGAAATTGTTATGCCCACTCGAAAAGCATACACTTCTTTTTATTTTTCTTTAAATTAATTTTGACATGCATCTAAACTTAACAAAATTGACTTGTTTTTTTTTAACATAGGTATTAAAAAAAAATTTTGGGCTCAAATGACTGACTATGTTAAAGTTTCTCTGATTCTATAAAGATGTTTTCATTACAGTTTTCCATGCAACGAAAACATTATTTTTCTAATTTATGACTGTTTTGTTTATGGGTTTCTGAGAAGGCCCATGAAGATTAAATATCCTCTGAAATCTACGTACACTGCAACTGGCCTTATCATTAGTCACTAACAATGCGCTTGAGGAAAAATCATTCAAAAAAAAACTTGTCTCTTTGAACTCAAAATATCACTAAAATAATCAAAAATTAGGAAAACAAATGGCCCTAAAGGCCACACCTGCAACTTCCCACTAATTCTATACTTAAGCTTTCAAAATTTTACTTCTTACGTTTTTGAGCTCTTCGAGCTCTAAAATATAATTTTCGAGTCATTTCGAGCTCTCCAAGCACCAAAATCTAATAGAAGTTGAATAAAACACTATATTTTACATTTTCAAACCGCAATAACTCATGAATGAATGAACCGATTTTCACACACTCGGCAGCATTCAACGCAGTTTTATAAGCCTCATTGAAAATTTTTAAGTTTAAATTAAACGAACTAGAAATTTCGAAATAATTCCGAAAGAACAGTTTTTTCGGCTTTCTTTCGACACATAACTCACGAACGAATCAACTGATTTCGATCGGATTTGCAGCGATCGACGTGGTTTTTCGATGTTTAGAGCTGATTAGTTTTTAAAAACGATCGATGTAGCCGTTTAAGAATTTTTTCAAAAAAACTACATTTGAAAAAATGTTTTTTTTTTATAGTTTTTATGAGATTCCTCAAAATCCACCGATCCAAATCGATTCTTTGCTAAATTTGATCAAGCCCTTTCGAATGGCGCCTACCGCGATGGAATCGGTCGAGCCGTTCAAAAGTTATAAGATGGTCACATACATACATACATACATACACACACACATACCTCATGTCGGGCTTGCTGGGTCCCGCATCGGGCGCCTCCCTAGGTGGCGGATAGGGGAATGCCCGACCCGTCTGCGCCCCAGATACGTCAGGTATCGAAGAAATAAAATACTCGAGGTGGACCAAAACCTAGCAAAAGATGATATGGAAATGTCACAACAATTCCAAGCATCGTTTACAGTACAGGGGATGGATACCCCAGTACCGGCGAGGGAAGGCGTGCAAACGGGCCTGAAGTCGTCATTATCAAGCGACCATTATTCGGACAACGGAGTGGACCCCATGGCTCCGCTATCTAAGAATGCTACAGGAAGTACGAAAACAGCCAAGATGGACAGCCAATGCAAGTTCCACCAAAAAGTGGAGGACCTTTTGCTCCCGTCACTATTCAAACCTATCGAGAAAGGATTAACCCTGCATTGACCGCCACCGGCCAATAGTCGCCAATGGAGAGGCTCAGTAGCAAGATCGAAGAATTAACTCACTTCATAAAAGACAAGAAGAATCTCCATCATGAGATCAGAAAACTGGTTACGTCTATTGGTATGGTATATAGGCTGGCCAACAAATCACCAACGACGTCAGCGACAACCACTCAGACATCTCCGTGGATGACCACAAAACCACAGCCACTTTCGGTCACTCCTGAGAAATTGCCACCGCAAAGAAAGCACAACCGCAAGAAGAGGCAGCTTTCCACGCCCAGACCTTCCTCAGCAAGTGAAAATCCAGGACGCAAGGAGACTGCCCGAGAGAACGCATAGATCAAAGTGAATCGGCAACAGAAAAAAAAAGTAAGAGAACAGGAGCCAGCGGCACAATCTACTGAAGCCCAAAACCAGCCAAATAAGAGAGCCTCAAGGAAACCGAGGAGGAAGAAGACAAGAACAAAGGCCGTGCTTGTCCAACCAGCTGAAGGGCGAACGTACACCGATCTCCTCAAGAAAATCAAGGCCAAGGTTAACCCGACAGAGACTGGAGTAGACATAAAGTCTATCAAACAAACGAAGCGTGGGGGCGTTCTCCGAGAAATGGATCGCAAGACTGAAACACTGCTGCTTTCACGGCTGCGATAAAAACAGCAACCGTTAACATCGGTACAGTCAGAACGCTCACACCAAAAACAACGATCGAGATCCTTGATTTGGATGGAATCTCTACCTAGAACGACGTTTGTGCAGCACTCAAACGTGACTTTACTGACAGTTTGGAGATAAAAGGTATGAATTTGACAAAACCTACACCACGAGGCAATCGGGAAGCCTTCTGCGAGATAGACGAGGCTAGCGTGATCAAGATCCTTGACAAAGCCCGTATAATGATCGGATGGGTTAACTGTCGCATACGCCCAGTTGCTAAAGTAACCCGATGCTTTAAATGACTTGGTTTTGGGCACCAAACAAGAAGTTGTACGGGATCGGACAGAAGCAAGTGTTGTTATTAATGTGGCGGAGAAAACCACAAATCTGCAGACTGGACGGAGAAGCCAAAATGCTTCCTCTGTTCACCGGACAAAATAGCTTAAGACGGCTTATGTCATATTTCTGGCTCTGAGGCTTGTAAGGCATTCCGCACTGCACTTGCCGAAGCTACGAGAGAGCATACTACAAGGAAACCTGAATAGATGTACATTGGCGCAGAACTTACTTCGCCAGCGAGTCTTTGAAGAGAAGTTCGATGTTTGCTTCATCTGCGAACAATATCTAAACCTTCAAGATAGAGCATGGTTCGTAGACGAAACTGGCCCGGCAGCAATCTGAATTGTGATCACAAAGAACGTTACCACTAACAACAACGGAAGTAAGCGATTTCAACGCGAAATCGGCTGAATGGGGTGCTGACTTCTCTGACACTAGAGTCAACGAAATAGCAGACTTTGCCGCAAGACTCGACCTCATAGTGCTGAACACCGGAAACACTACGACTTTTAGAAGACCAGGATACCGGTAATCTATCTTCGATATCACGTTGGCGACTCCAAGAATCGCGAACATGATCGAGGATTGGACAGTATCAGAGGAATACAGTGACAGTGATCACCAACATGTGACATTCAGCATCGGATTAGCACTTGTTCGGGTACCGCGTCGTGATTATCGACCACGGAAATGGAATGCCTGGAAGCTCGATTTAGAGGCACTACGAACTTCTCTGACGCGAAGCTCGTCTCGTTTTCAGAACAACCTGATTCCGGATACTCGTTACGAGACAGAAACATTAGTGTTGAAAGCGATTGAATCGATCGTCGCTTCATGCGATGCTTCTATGCCACGGATGAACAAACAAGGCTTCCATAGGCCGACATACTAGAGGTCTCAAGACATAGCAGAACTTCGGAAAAAATGTCACGAGCTAGGTCGGCTAGCAACAAAAGTTGCGAACCACTCCCTAATCAAGATCTATATTCGAGTGAGAACAAGCAGGCCGAAAAGAACCTGAATCGAGCAATCAAAGCAAGCAAAGCGAAATTGTGGCAAGAGATCTGTTACGACCTCGATAAAGACATTTGGGGTGAAGCCTACCAAATTGTCGCCAAGGAAAGGCTTCACCAGAATCCCCGAAACCACCTGCCTTAATGAGCTGTTTCCCAAACACCTACCGCGGGAAAAGACATTATATGAAAAACAGCAAAACAACTTTCAAAACCAAGGAACTACAGGATGCGGCGAAGACTCTCAAGACAGGAAAACCACCTGGCCCTGATAGTGTCCCGGCATCAGTGATCAAGATTGTAGCCCTGGAATACGCAGATATACTACTGAACGCTTACAACGCATGCCTAGCAACCGGCACGCTTCCAACGGCCTGAAAGCGGCAGAGATTGGTTCTGTTAGACAAAGGCACAGGTAGCCCTGTAACACCCTCGTCGTTCGGACCACTCTGCATGCCGGACATCGCTTTCAACAGCCTTCAACAGCGCAAACTGGGGTGACATTGTAGATGCCTTGAAGCACAAATTTGACGCGAAGCCGAAAAATTTGGCAATAGTCGATGACTATCTTAACGAAAGAACGCTGATAGCAGAAACAACGCAATGCCTACGAGAATATGACATAACGTCTGGCGTGCCGCAAGGTTCAATCATGGGGGCTGACCTATGGAACGTGAACTATGACGAACTCCTAGAAATCTCGATACTAAAACAAGTGAAACTCGCGGACGACGTCACGGCTACGATAGTAGTGGACAGTGCCGAGGAGGCAGAACTACTTGTTCGAGAAACCATCGACGCCGTTGAAAATTGGCTTGAGAAATACTACCTGAAACTCGCTAAGCAGAGAACCGTGTTCGTCGTCTTGACTCGACAAAAGTGGTTCCCAAAACCTTTCGTCGTCGACATGGATGGGACAACATTGACATCTACGAGGGCACTGCGTAATTTAGGAGTGGTGATCGACGAGAAGCTGTCTTTCCGAGAACACCTCGAAAACGCTTGCACGAAAACAAACAAGACAGTGTCCAACCTGTCGAGAATCATGGCCAACACAGTGGGGCCACGAACAAGAAAAAGGGGGGTGCTTCTAGAAATAGTCCACTCTATATCACTCCACGGAGCAGAGATATGGACGGATATCCTAAAACAGAAGACGTACCGGCGAAAGATAGCGGCAGTGCAACGACGAGGAGCGCTCAGAGTCACCTGTGCCTACCGCACGGTTTCAGAAGTAGCCTTAAATTAATTTTAAGAGCTCATCTTTTCACAGTAATTTTTTTACACCCAAACGAAACTTTTGAGCTTGTTTGAAAGAAAAAAAAATTTTTTTTTTTTGGATCACCCTAACATACATACATACATACATACATACATACATACATACATACATACATACATACATACATACATACATACATACATACATACATACATACATACATACATACATACATACATACATACATACATACATACATACATACATACATACATACATACATACATACATACATACATACATACATACATACATACATACATACATACATACATACATACATACATACATACATACATACATACATACATACATACATACATACATACATACATACATACATACATACATACATACATACATACATACATACATACATACATACATACATACATACATACATACATACATACATACATACATACATACATACATACATACATACATACATACATACATACATACATACATACATACATACATACATACATACATACATACATACATACATACATACATACATACATACATACATACATACATACATACATACATACATACATACATACATACATACATACATACATACATACATACATACATACATACATACATACATACATACATACATACATACATACATACATACATACATACATACATACATACATACATACATACATACATACATACATACATACATACATACATACATACATACATACATACATACATACATACATACATACATACATACATACATACATACATACATACATACATACATACATACATACATACATACATACATACATACATACATACATACATACATACATACATACATACATACATACATACATACATACATACATACATACATACATACATACATACATACATACATACATACATACATACATACATACATACATACATACATACATACATACATACATACATACATACATACCTACCACGCAAACATCTCCGGAGATGTCCACAAAACCAAAAGCGTTTTTGGTCACTCCTAAGAAACCAAAGCAAGGAAAAGAGAACGAAAAGAAGAGGCGGCTGTCTACACCCAGCCCTTTATCTGAAATTGACAAGCCAGCACCGAAAAGACAGCCCGGGACAATACCTGAATCAAGGTGACACGGCAAAAAAAAAAGAAGGAAAGAGAACAGGAGCCAGGGGCAAAAACTACTGAAACCCAAAACCAGCCAAGTAAGGGTGGCTCAAAAAAACCGAGAAGGAAAAAGACAAGAACAAAGGCTGTGCTTGTCCAACCAGCTGAAAGGCGAACCTACGCTGATCTCCTCAAGGTGATCAAAGTCCACGTTAACCCGACGGAGACGGGAGTGGACATAAAGTCCATTAAACAAACGAAGCGCGGAGGCGTCCTACTGGAGATAAGCCATAAAACCGAAGACAGCGCCGCCTTCACTGCGGCAATCAAAAAAGCAACACAAGCATCAGAACGATCAAAACACTGGTGCCCTTTACGACGATAGAGATACTCGACTTGGACGGAGTAACTACGGAAGAAGACGTTCAGGAGGCGTTGAAACGTGACTTCGTCAACAACCTGGAAATCAAGCGGGTAAACTTGACGAAAGTTACACCGTGAGGCCAACGAGCAGACTTCTGCGAAATCGATGAAGCCAACGCGGCCAAAGCCCTGCACGAGGCCCGAATAAAGATTGGATGGGTTAACGGTCACATTCAACCAGTTGCGAAAGTAACCCGATGCTTTAAATGCCTAGGGTTCGGTCACCGAACAGAGAATTGTACGGGCCCTGACAGAAGCAAATGCTGCTATAAATGTGGTGGAGAAAACCACAAATCTACTAACTGCGTAGAAAAGCCAAAGTGCTTCCTGTGTACGGCAGACAAAAACGTTCAGGATGGCTTAGGTCATATAGCCGGTTCCGGAGCGTGTAAGGCATTTCGCACTGCACTTGCCGCAGTCACGGGAGAACAAAAATGACGCGTTTATTACAGGGTAACCTGAATAGGTGCGCCTTAGCGCAAAATCTTCTGCGCCAGCGTATCTTTGAACACAAGATCGACATCTGCCTTATCTGCGAGCAATATTTAAATATTCAGGGTAATAC
>JZSA01005857.1:0-16055 GCA_000956155.1 Cotesia vestalis
CGGCAAAAGCGCTAGCCAGCGTTTAGCCAGCACCAAAATTCCTGTACGTAAATGCCTCACGGAAAACGGTCACGCCGATCGGGTCGCTCGGTACGAGAAGGTCGTCGTCGCTTGGCCCAGCCATTCTACTTATGGTTGCCGACAATCGGCGCTGAAACTCCAGTCGATCCGCGAACGGAAGTAGTACGGAACGTGCGACCAGGAGTGCGAAGAACAGACGACGAGATCTTAATTGAACCTCGAGTAAGGGTAGTTCGAACCGCCGAGGAAGACTCGCCTAAATCACCCACGAGCCGAGGTCCACCGGGTCAGTCCATCTTCATCGGCAACAACCGTCCTGCCTACTGGACAGACATCACCAGGGCTTGGAAGCTGGTCCCAATCGAGGTTCCAGAGGTTCACCCTCCAGGAGGCGTTATTCCCATCAACGACCCCAGGTACGGGTATTATTCGGAGGAGTACTTCCGAAAGACTGGGCACGACATTTTTCCGCCTTTTGAGGCGAAATGGTTAGAAACACAGGGGGTTATCTGGGCGGACTTATGGGGCCCATAATGGTAAGTCAATAATAACAATAATAAGATAGTAAGTTCATCTGTGACGACACACCGGGGGTCGATCGACTACCCACGGTGTCAAAACCTGGTATTTAATTATTAAAACTCTAAATGAATTTACATACCTAATTTTGGGAACGTAACAGCTCGAAGAGCTCAAAAACGTAATAAGTGCAATTTTGAGCGCTTAAGTATGGAACCATCAGCGGGAAGTTGCAGGGATGGCCTGTAGGGTCAACCGTTTTCCTAATTTTTTTTTTTTTTCATTTATGATTGAAAATTCGTTTTGTCATTCTTAACAAATGTAATTCAAAAATTGAATGCAAATACTACTCATTTTTTGATGAACATATTGAATATTCATAATGTTATTTTTAATATCATTCAATAATCTGTTACAATTCTTCTTGTAGGGGAGCCTAAGCAAGGCTTTGGGACTTACTAAAGCGCGGCAGATTAATGTACAGAGGGAAACCTAGAATCCGGATGAGTACCTCCGCCAAATATGAGCCCCATATATAAGGCCGCCCGTGAAGGATAAAGAATTAGATTAGTAAATGAAAATTAGGAAAACAGTTGACCCTGAAGGCCATCTCTGCAACTTCCCGTTAATTGTGATTTTGAAAAAAAAAAAAAAAAAAATTTATTTTTTTTTATATATTTTAAAACTTAATTATTAATTTAATTGATATGTAACGTGAAAAACGAAAAAAAAATTTTTTTCAATTAATTATAAGCGATTAAAAATTAATAGAATTAAAAAAAAATCACGTGACGGTGAACGCACCACGTTTGGCCACCATACTTGTGACGTCATAATGTTATAGCAATTTCATAACAATGCAGCGTTCACAGCTATTATACGTAACTTGACCAAAACATTGTAAATTTACTTTTAAAAAACGATTTGTTAAAGTTAAGTTCGTTCAGCTATGTGTGATATAGGATTTATATAAGCTAATTTTGATAATATTCCTGATGTTGATATATTTATAATCACCAATTTTTTGAAAAATGACCTTTGGTTTGATTCTGTCGAAGTTCGAGTTGCCAAGTCATCAGGATAAGTCTGTTAAATAATATTATAAATCACAATATTTAAGCATTAATTTTTTATTTGATATAATTCCTTATTAAATCAATTTTAGAGCATCACGAGAAAGTTATGGTGAAAAAGCTATAGGTTATGTTCAACTTCGCCACAAAAATTGTATTTATATTGTCAAAGGACGTGTATGTCCAGAACATCGAGTTCGAAGTAAATCTTATTTAGTTACTTTAACAATTAATGGAAAGTTTAGAAAAGTTCATGACATTGAATGCCATGATTGTGCAGCTTTAGCAGATAATTAGTACTCTTAAACTCACGTTCTTTAATTAATGTTATCAACAATAATAATTTTTTATATTGATTGCACAGGTGGTTGTAAGCATGCATTAGCATTACTTATGTGGACCCATCACAGAAGTGAAGATTCAACACCTACTGAAGTTGCTTGCTATTGGAAAACGTTTCGGTTGTCAGGCATAGGAACAGTAATTAAATGTATTGGAGCTGAAAAACTGACAACAAAAAACCTCTGCTACTTTAGTTGACAATTTACCGGAAAATGTAACATTTTCACGAAAAGTCTTCAACTTGTTAAAAATCAACAAATAAATTCTCAAATCGGACAGTTTAATTTTGATTTAGACTCCAAAAAAGCTTACAGTTTATCATTACATGGACTGATTTTTGATTTTAATAAAAGTGCTGATTAGCAAGTTAAAAATTTTTTAGAGTTCACTAAGATTGAAATGAAAGAAGCTGTATGTGAAGAAGCTGAACAACTATCTAAACAGCAAAGTGAATGTGCAATTTGGCATGAACTTCGTTATGGACGCATTACTGCATCAAAATTTTATGAAGCTGCTCATTGTAAAACTGATAATGGCTCGCTAGTTCAACAAATTATTGGTGCAAGTAAAGTTCATGAAACAAATGCTATGGCTCAAGGAGAAAATTTAGAAAAAGATGGAATTGAAGTTCTGAAGAAAGAATTAAAAGTAGAAATTACGCGTCCAGGGATTTATCTTGTACCTAGTCATCCAGTTTTCGCAGCATCTCCTGATGGAGTTACTAGTAATGCAATAATTGACATAAAATGTCCCTCTAGTAAAAAATCAGTGGACACTTTTTTGCCGAAAGGCAAAATAAGCTTGAAGTGCAATGCTCAAATGCAACTACAGATGTTAATGGCTGGTAAATGAGAAGGTATCTTTTGTGTTGTGGATCCAAATCCACAACACAAAGGTGAAGGAAATGAACAAGTTTATGTTAAAAAATTAAAATATGATGATGCACATACACAAGCTCTCATTAAAAAATGTCTAGTATTTTGGTCCAAAAATATATTTCCAAGACTGCTAAAATCTGTACAAACTTGAACATTCAGTAGTTTTAATTAATTATTGATCATAATATTTCGATGTTGGTTTACAAATGCAATTACTAATAAATATATTACTTCAAATGAAACATACATTTAGTAATTTATTTTGTAATAAAGATATTCTTAAATTTAAGTTGAAATTATAGGCGTCTGTAAATCCACTAGTGCTGCAGCAATAATAACAATATAGTTTGTTAAAGGTAACATATTATGATTAACAACTACATGAGGATTGAAAAAATCAAACTCTCTCATTTTTCCGATGATGCATTCTATATGAATACGCAGAGCAGCCATTCGTTTGCCTTGTGAGACATCAGATTGTAATAATTTAACACCAAAATTGACTGAAAGTGGTCGAATTAATTCAATATATTTATCATCAAGAAGTGAAACAATATTTTTGAATCCTCGATCAGCAATGACAGCACAAGGTTCGGGTTAGTTTTCTAATAATCCGCTTTTTTGAAATAATAATTTATCTAAAATTCGACCTCCGAATTCTTTATTGAGCATAAATATATACAGATGCCCGAAGGCCTTTCAGTGCACCCGACAAGCCCGGGTGCTAGCTATTCACTCCTATACTTTCTATCCTTCTTCTCCACTCCAACATCCATCCCAATCCTTCTGCTTTCTCTCCCAATAGTTCCTCCACCCTTCCCTCCCATCTCACCATTCCGTTGCATCTTTTTGATACATGATCCAGTGTTTCCCTCTCTTCCCCACACAACCTACACTGTCTTTTCTCTTCTTCCATCCAATACCTATTTCCTACCCACTCACTTCCCGTCCTGAGCCTGGCTATTTCCTTTTTCTCCTTTATTTTCATATTCTCTTCCTTCTCCCAGTAGATTGGTATCCCTTCCTTCACTATTTTATCGTACCCTCTATTAAATTTCGAGCCCTTTATCATCGCCCTTCTTTCCTGTTTCTGCACATCTCTATCGTTTTCCCTGAGCTCCATCCATCTACTTCTCTCTTCCCTCCACTCCAGCTCCATTCCTGTCGATGACCATCCGCATCTATTAAGGTATCTTTCTCTCTCTTCCTCCCCTGCCCCCCTTTCCTCCCCACTTTTTCCTCGTTCTCTCACACATCTCCTTAACAGTTCTCTTCCTGTTTCCATTCTTACTTTCTCTTCAAATTTTAACGCTCTTGCCCCGGCCCTCACTCTCAGCTTATCCATTTCCAGCTCCTCCCTTACTATGTAGCCTGGCACTGCTCTACTAAGACCCATTACCCATCTACCATACTGCTCCTGCAGACTTTCCAGTTCCTTCCTCTCCACCCATCCCCAAATTTCTGCCCCGTACAGCGCTATGCTAGCCACTATGCTCTCAAAGAGTAATTTTCTAAATTTCCACTTTCCTCCGAATCTTCTTTCCCCTATTCCCCATACTCTTCCCATGGCTTGTTTTGCTTTCCTTACCCTCATTTTGACATGTTCCTTGACCCTGTTATTCCTGACAAACGTGAAACCCAGATAGTAGAATTCTTTTACTTCCTCCACCTCCTTACCTCCCCACTGCCAGTCTCTTTTCTTTTGTCTTCCTCTTCCTCCTCCTTTACTAAACCTCATCATCTTTGTTTTCTCCACGTTCACCTCTAATTTCCTCTCCTTGAAATATCTTTCGCACGCCCTCATTAACTCTTTCATTTCTTTCTCATTGTCTGCCACCAATGCTGTGTCATCTGCGTAAGACAACGACCAAATTTTCCTCCCTCCTACGACTATTCCACCTGCCTGTCTTCTTCTACAAAATTCCTCCAGGTCTGCTACATATATATTGAACAATGTAGGGCTGAGAGGGCATCCCTGTCTTACTCCTTTTCCCGTCCAAAAGGATTCTGACAATTTCCCTTCTATTCTCACTCTACATCTTGTTTCCTCATATATTCTTCTCACCCTTTCAATCAATCCTTTTTCTATCCCCATCCTTTCCATTGCTTTTAGCAGAATACTCCTATCTAGATTGTCGAATGCTCCCTTCAGATCCAGGAACAAAACATATGCTCTTCCGCCTTTACTCTTTATAGCCTTTTCTATCCCCTTTCTCAGAATGTACACGTTGTCCATACATCCTCTCTTCTTCCTGAATCCTGCCTAATTATCTTCCCACCCTCCTTTTTCCTCCACTGAATTCATTATTCTTTCATTCAAGATCGATGCGTACACCTTGTAGGCTGTGCAGGTTAACGTTACTCCCCTGTAGTTCTTCCTATTTTCCTTTTCCCCTTTCTTATAAATCGGCGCTATTATCCCTTCTCTCCAATCTTCTACAAAATATTCGCCTCTCCACACCTCTTTAATTACCTCTCTTATCCGTGTCCTAATTTTTCCCCTTCCAAATATCCAAGCTTCATTTTTTATTCCGTCACCTCCTTCTGCCTTCTTTTTCTTTAGCTTCGATATTTGCAGGTCAATTTCCTCGTCTGTTGGTTCTTCTTCTCTTATATCCGTTCCTGTCTGATATCCCTCTTCTAGACCCCCCGGTTTGTATTCACTACCGCCCAATTCTCCTATAAAATGCTCCTTCCATTCCTCAATTCCAAACGCGTCCGTTATATTATCCCTTTTCTTCCAGTCTTTCCTTATGAACTCCCATGCTTGATTTTCATTCTTAATCTCCCTTAATTCCTTCTCTACTTTCTCTTCCCATCTCTTTTTCTTCCTTTTCTTCAGATCTCGATACCTTGCTCTCAGTTTGCGTAGAGTGGCCATATCTCTGTTTTTTCGTCCTGCCCTTCTCAGCTTCTTTTTTATTCTTCTGCATTGCTCGTCAAACCACCCTTCATCCACGTTTTCTCCCTTTCTGACCCTTCTCTTAACACAGCACAAATCAATTCCTCTTCTTAGTTCTTTCCATTTTTCTTCCCCTTCCGATGCTTCCCATCTTAGTTCTTCTTCCTTCTTCTCGAATGCTTTCACGTCGTTCTCTCTCCAACATTGCATCCATCTCCATACTTCCTGTTTTCCTCTCCCCCTGTTGCTCAATCTTCCTCTCCCTCCTTCCATTTCTATGATTATCGGTTGATGGTCTGAATCCAATCTATATCCTATTTCCATTCTCCTTATTTCATCCCATGCCCTCGCATTTACTATCCCATAGTCAACCACTGATTTACTTTCACCCCTTGTAAATGTCCATCTTCCCCCTTCCATCTCCCCTTTATTCCCGTTCAGCACTATCCACCCCTTCCGATCAATCAGATCCAGCATCATCCTTCCCTCCTTGTTTATTATTGGGTCTTCCGACCATCTTTTTTCCCCATCGTTCAACTCTTCGATGCTGGCCATTCCACCAATTCTTGCATTCCAGTCTCCTCCTATTATTATTCCTCTTTCTTCCTCTCCCTCTTTCACCCACTCATCCAGCTCCTCCAGCATCTCTCTACTCCCCCTGTCATTGTATATGGAGTAAACGTCCCACATTTTCTTTCCCACCCTGACTTCTCTTTTTATCATCCCTTTCCTTTTCTCTGTGAGCTGGCCTGTTATCTCTTTCCTAACCCCTGATATGATTCCACCTCTGGCTCTTCCTCTTCTCTCGACTCTTTCTGCAGGGATGTAGTCCCAGCTCCACTCTGACGGCAACCTTTTCTTTGTTACTTCCCATCCCTTCTCTTCTACCCACGTTTCACATAGACCAATCACCTCAAACTCTTTCAAAAATTCCCAAAACTCCTTATCTTTATTCTTTATCCCGGCCACATTCCAAAAGATCATCTTAACCCCCCCCCTTTCCTCTTCTGTCTCGTACGCCATTAACTTCCCCCCTCCCCGTCTCTTTCTTCCGTTTCCACCTACACTTTTCTCACTCCATCCCACCTGTACAACACTCCTTCCACCCGTAGTCTTCCAAACCCCACTTTTACATTTTTTGCTCCTTGATTTTTCGCTATCCACGCTCTCTTCTTTAGTTCCTTCTGTTCTTCTCTCTCCTTTTTCGTTCTGTCGTTCTCAATAAAGACTTTTTTACCTTTTAACATTGCTTTTCTCTCCATTATTTTCTTCTTATCCTCCAACTTTTTCATCTTGACCCATATCATTTTTCTGTCTGTCCCTGTCTGCCTTATCTCCTCAATGCCTTCTTCCATATTCTCCACTCCTATCTCTTCTCGGAAAAAATCAGCTATCTCCTTCTTCTCCACCCTCTCTTTACCCTCCCACCCAAAGATTACAAGGTTGTTTCTCCTTTCCAACTTTTCTTTGCTTTCTTTCCACTCCTCAATCTCTTTAATTCTATCCTCTTCCACTCTCTTCCTTTCACCCACTGGTCCAGAGCCGATTTCTTTACTTCCTTCTGCCGTCATCTTCTTTACAATCCCCTCTAATTCTTCTCTCATCTTCACCACCTTTTTCTCCATCTTTTTTTCACTCTCCTCAATCTTTTTCTCTATCTCTTTCCATTTAACATTACTGGCCGAATGTCCTGCCTTTTGCTCTGCGTCTATTCTCTGCAACTTTCTTTCCAGCTCCGAATTCCTCTTTTCTATCTTACTGAACTCCTTCTTCAATTCCTCAAATTGCTTTTTTCGTTCCTCTTTCTCTTCGTCCAACCTTTCCATTACTTTGTTAAATCCCTGACTTATCATTGCCTCCATCCCTTCTCCTTTCTTTTCTCCTGTCCTAGCTATGAATCTCACTTTACTTTCCCTCAAATCACTCAATCTACCTCCCTTTCTCTTCCCGTCTCTATTAACCCAGTCTCTAATATCTCCTAGATCTCCTGTGCTGTTTGCCCTATGCAATTTCCACGCCTCAGCCGTTGTTCTCCTCCCTCTTCTCTTCGATGCCTCACTCATTTCTTCCTCCTCTATTTCCTCAGTCTCTTCAGTATCCTTTTTTCTCTCCTTCTCTGCTGTTTCCTCCTCTAAATTCTTTTTCTCTGCTTCCCCCTTCTCTTCCCCAGCGCCATTTTTCTCACCGTCAGTCTCCATTGACTCCACTCTTGCCTACAACTCCTTAAACTCAGCCTGTGTCTCCCTCTGTGAATTCTCGCTCCAACCTGACACCTCCCCACTCTCCTTTACCGACTCCCTGTTCATTTGACTCACGTATTTAGTACGCCCTCCTCTCTCCCTACCTCACCTGACCACCCACTCCGTCTAACCTCACTTTTCTATCTGATATTTCCTCGTCCTTAAATTCACACTTCTGTCCTCTTTCCTCTGTTTCCTTATATTTATCTCTTAAGCTCCCTTTTCAACCCTTCTTTCTACCCCCTGCCAACTTTCACACCTCAACTACAACCTTCTAAAATTCGCTTAGAACTTGTGTATTTCCTTATTCACCATCCGCACTTGCTCACGCTTCAAGCAATCCGACTGCCATAATTTTTCTTCACCTCCGAATTCTTTTGATATGAAATTTATAAAACCATCTGGTGTACAAGATATTAAATACTTTAAAGTATTACACTTTTTATATTCTGACCAAGTTAAAGATTGATACTCTGGATCACTTGGTTTTTCAATTTGTATCTCGAATGCATCAATAATAGCTGTCACATGACTATATGAAGTTCTTCACTAAATCTTTCAAAGCTATCTTGGCGTCGTATTTTTATCAAAGATAATTTTATATTGGTAATATTGATATTAGATATAACACTAATCACATTCCATTCTTGAGGGACTCCGGTATAGGCTTTTAAATTGTCATTAATTAAGTAATTTGTAACTTTTAGGATTTCAGCTTTTTTACAGGAGACTGTAAGCTAGAATTTATAGTACTCGAGCTGGTATTTTTTGAAGGTTCATAAATCTTTTGAGAACTATTCGAATGTGTTGTAAAACTACTAGATGACAAACTTTTCTGAGTATCTTCCAATAAATTTGGATGTAATTTTTGACGCAATGATTTTATTGGAGATGTTGCAGTACTAATGCTGCTAGTTTTAATTGACGAGCAGGATTTATCTACGCCGATTGATGGAAGTTTACATTGAACTGAGACACTACAATATTTAGGACGTTGAGTTAATTGAACAGTAACAGTACGACTGTTAGAATCGGTTTGTGTTTGTGTCTCAACACTGACTTTTTGATTAGATATTACATTTAATGGAGTAGAATCAACTTCAAAATGTTCAACAGTGTTGACTGATACGGCATCAAAGTTTGGTTCTTGAGGATTACCAATTTCCATATTTTCTGAAGATTCATTTAAAATTTCTTGAATGATTTGTTGTCTCCGTCGTTTTTCTGCAGCTGGTCTAAGAACCGTTGTAGAGCCTTGTCTTTTACGATTAGGTTGACAGTCAAACTTGTGTGGTACCACATCAATTTTAATTTTTGCTTTACCTCCCATTGTTGTGTAATATATGTAATTTTCCATATCATCCTTTAGCTGGAAAAGAACAAATCATAAGCATTATTTAAATGTTTTTATAATAAGAACACAGAACATTAAAATTTACTTTACAAATATTAATGTAGTTCAATGCATAACCTAAAACGTTATGATTCATAAATTTTTTATCAGAAAGAGCGCTTTAATAAAAATTTAATCATGATTTTAATCTTTTTCTGGCTGAGCGTCATATTGGTCGTCCTATTAATCCCCATATTGAAATTTCTTTCTGATCGTCTAACTGGTAATCATGCTTGACATCTTGCTGTTAATGTTACTGAACGTCGTATTGGTTATCTCGTTCACTATATTTCTGACCATTTGACTAAATATCTTGCTAACAAAGTTGCTAGAGATTGTGCTAAATAGAAAATAATTGAGCGCGATATCCAGCGAGATGGACGGCAAGATCATGACCGCGATGTCCATCAAGACATCCAGCAAGTCCGTCAGCGTGATATCCAGCAAGATATTCAGTGAGACCAGCAGCGCGATATCCAGCAAAACCGGCAGCGTAATATCCAGCGAGTCCGTCAGCGTGATATCCAGCGAGACCAGTAGCGCGATATCAAGCAAGATATCCAGCGAGACCAGTAACGCGACATCAAGCAAGATATCCAGCGAGACCAACAGTGCGATATCAACGAAGATATCCAGCGAGACCAGTAGCCGAGATTTTAATTTAAAATCCCGCGTCATCTTCTCCCGGGCTGGTCACTGGGGATAGCGCCACCAGGGTCCGCCACGTACTGGGCTCCGGCTCAGCTGGTCCCAAAGTTACCCAAGCACAATGCTGGGAATTAAAACTTTGGGATCATTTTAAAAATAGATTTAAGTCATATTGTTCTAAAATTGATTAGGATTAAGTTTTTATAATTATTATACAAATATTGAACAGGTTGTCAGACGTCAAAGGTGGCTGGTTAATACTTATCTATTGTATAAATTATTCATTGGAACTATTTTGTTGCCGCGGAGCGCGCATGCGCAAAGCGTTGTTTGGAAACTTTGGAATATTTTTACGCAAATAATTTACGCTATGTAAAGCTCTGGAATAATGCAGAAGGGCATTATTAAATTATTTTATGGAGAGATATTAATTAATATGATGGCAAATCCGTTGCCGGGGGGCCGGTCATCGAGAGACTCATTGCAACAAACCCACCAAAAGTCACTGATTTTGACTTGCCTCGTGGCGCATGAACACGAGAAAAAGTAGGGCCGCGGGGGAAGGAGATCATTTTGGCGGTAGCACTCTGTAGTGAACACGTGGTAAAATTTTTGTTGAATTTTTAATAGCTTCTGATAAATCACAAATCTCAATTAAATAATTAAGAATTAATTTGGTATGTGTTAAAGAGACTACAGAAACCAGCGATCCAACTTATTCCTCCCGTGTGAGCTGTAATTGGGTGAGTCCCGGCATATTTTGGTTGCATTGTGTTCTCTCGGTGGTCGTACCAACGGCAACGGTGAGAGTGTTTGTTTGTCTGTGATACGACACGTGGTCGATCACAACGTTTCAATTTATCAGTTATCTTATTTTACATAGTGTACAATTAATTACGAGACTGAATCCAATATTTATGGTTTAATAATAACGCTCACCGTTGACGTCGGTCCTCTATTTATATATAGATGTTATAATTTGAAATGATTATTTAAATTTGATATAACCTTGAGCTAGCGTATTATGGTTATTGTCATTACATCACGTTAATAAAATAAGAAACTTTAATATAACCAACGCTGGCGGAGCCGATAGTAAATTCGGCAATTTTAATAAATTCTGGTTTACGTACTTGTTGCGTAAATACCAAATGTTCGCGCCAGAACACTTGGTAAATTCGCACTCTACTGCATCAGTGGTGCTGCGGCTGACGCGCACCCTGATAGTCCCGAGGCAGATAGACGATTACGCGCCAACCGGCACAATTAATCTACACGCGGTGGCTAACTACACGTGCTCATTAGTTATAAAGTGTTCATAATGCAATTCAATTATCAAGTGCATATTTTATAAATCTACTCAACGACTCATCCAGGACAATTCTCCATCATCGGAAATTCAGGTACCAATTTCGTGTCCTTCATAACAATTTAATAATAATGAATTGTGGCTAATAATAATACTTTATAACGTAACCTCTTTGTCATATAATGCCGACATCTAAATATCAGCTTTCATGTTTCATTCACATTAGTTTACATCTAATGTTGTATTTTATTCAACCTCATACTCTACAGTCACAAGAGATTATATTTATCATCATAAAATATGACTCATTGTACAATAAATCAACATTCTTTCTTTTCAAGTCTTTTGTCCTACCTGGCTTAAGGTGATATCACCACTCACCAGGAATGCATTCAATTTTATAGATTCCTTCTCTGTGACTGTAAATTATTAGTTCAGTTAGCATCTTACTCTCACTCGCGCTCATCGTTCGTATCATCGCTCGTAATAATTATTGTCGCGTCATTGATATTTATTGACTGTGATAAATAATAATATAACAATTTAATGCACTTAAGTCACTCTGAGCTCATAATTAAATATTGTTAAAATTAATCAATTCAACGCTCTTATCAAAGTTCAAATTGATATTTGTGCATGGTGCCAACATATTAATAACTCGTTATTGTACTCATAATTATAGTATCTTCATACCTTATGTATAATAGATTCATATTGTTTAATTAATTATTTACTAGAAATCATAAAGTTAATACACACTAGTTATTAAGAATCAAATGTGTTCATAAAATTATCTGTGATATTTTACTGAATAAATAATAAAACCACGAATGAGTGCCCACCTTCTTTCAACACCCAGATCCGGTAAAAATAAATAATTAATGATAAATAAACTTTACAGTACTAGCCCGTACATCATAAAGGGTCAAATAAATCCATAACTTGGATCTTTATAAAGTTGCTATTGTTATATTTTATAATTAGGTTAAGTATTTGAATATTAAATATATTTGTTTATTTCGATAACGACCACCGTGAGAATATTTATTTGCCTTTTGAATTTTGCACGTCATATAATTTTGCATAATTATTTACTCTCCTTTCTCTCTATCCATTTTCCTTTAATTTGTCTCAAAATCGACTCGTCAAAGACCCTGATTGATCAAGGGTTTGTTATTCTTCCCTCCCTACCTACTGGTAAAAGAGTAACTGGCGTCCAACGGGGTTTCTAACCCAGCCTGTGTGTCAACGGGTGATTTGTTTGTTTTCTTGGGCGACCTGGACAAGGATATTCGGGAGTTGATCTCTCCACCGTTGGCTTTCGTATCAATTTCTTGGTACAACCTTCAGTACAATATCTCGTGAAAATTACCAACGTGTCTGTCTTTGAAACCGTCGGTGCGTGTGCGATTTCAAAATATTTTTTTTTCCTTTCACTTTTCTGAAAACATGCTACTACAACATTGTCGAGAGTTTGCTGAATTAGCATCATTATCAGCAAGACAACTAGAAAGACCATCAGTGCAATATCTAGAAAGATATTCAGCACAACCTGTAGGCTAATGTGTTTTTTTTTTTTTTTTAATATTTTCATTTTGGTTTAGCAATCCGACTTTTATTCTTTACTATGCTACTGGCTTCACGTGCTTGCGAGAAACAGAACAAGTTCTTTTTTTTTCAACCAATCAGAGAGCTTGGCCCCTCCTATCTTTTTTCTTTGTCTTTTAACAAAACCAAATTCCTGGCCCTAATCATGAAATTATAAAATATAGAACTGAATTCTAGTTATCAGAAAACGATTTCGCAATTTATTATAGAAGCAGTTTAGATAATCAGTAGAAAATTTTTTTAAGCTGTGATTTTAAAGGTTATGATTTGAAGCCCAGTCAGAAAACTTAATTGACTGAACTTTAGTTATTTACGTTTAACACTTACATGAAAAACAACTAATAACAATATGGTTATGAAATACTTACATCAAAGTGATCTTTACAACAAAAAAAGTTCGATTTTGTTTTAGGTTTCTCGTCTTAAGGAACATTTAAAAACATTCTTTCAGGAGTTATCTTTGTAGTATTTGTACATAATGGTACAAAACAAGAACGATAACTTTTGAGGTTCGACATTTTTAATATAAATTTGAATATTTAATAATGACAACAAAATTGAATAGATCAAAACACTGTATTTATTATTTTTCTATCAACTGCAATGAGTGAAAACTAACATTATGACGTCACACGCGCTCGGGTTTGTTCGGGAGTTGTCGGCGCGTCTTTGGTACTGGATTCAAAAATTAATTTTTATTTTTATTTAACTTTTTAATTGTTGCAAAAACTAAAAAAATAAAAATTGTTTTGCTATCAAAATCATTTATGATCTTTCCATTTTTCGAAGAAAAAAAAATTTTCAAAAACCCAATTCCATACCTAGGTGTTTAAAATTGCACTTATAATGTTTTTGAGCTCTTTAAGCTAAAAAATACAATTCATTTGTTATTTCGAGCTCTCCTAGTTCAGAGATGGCTTTTCTATACTTTTGAGCTTTCCGAGCTCCTAAGTATTTGCTAGTTTGTTATATTAGTTATTCACCAACTCTTGACCGAGGAATGGGGATTCGTTTTTGTCAAACTCGGGCCAGGGGGCAGCAGCATAGATCATTCTTTGTCGTGCAAATATTCAAAGTTAATAATAGTGACTGTTGTGTGCTTATAAAAAAAATGGATGAAGAAAACAAATATTTTACCTGGAATAAAGTACAATTGAAACAAAATTTAAAAGACGTAGACTTCGTACCACAGGTAAAAAAAAAAAGATTAAGAAGAATGGTAAGTATTCATCGAATTTTAGTAATTAACCTAACAATACTATCTCATAACGATATTTAATTAGCGAATCGATAATAAAATTAATTTAATTAAAAAAAAAATACTATTAATAACGCAGGTTAATTTTTGCAAATGATAATATAGGTTTTTTTTAATTATATCAACAGGATCCTGGTGCAGTATTTTTGACACCAGGCAATACGCATTACAGAGATATTAATGCCGTAACTAAAATTCCACGAATAACCAAGGAATGAGTAAAACTTTTTCTGCAGAGGTTTATAATGATAATAATACGCATGATTTAATTGACAGAATGTATGACAATGTAACAAAGAGTAAATTTTTTTTGCAGGTATAAGGCACTGAAAAATTTTTGCAAAGATATGTACGAAAACAGTTATCTTCTTTATGCCAGTTTAGCACAAAGTCATGGCTCAACTTTCATTCAAGGAAATTGTTTACCCCAAATGAAAAAATCAGCACAATATAAATGTGGTTTTCAAATGTCAAATACTGGTTTTATCGAACACGGAAAAAAGTTAAATGTAATAAATAATGGTCGATTTATAATAAGTAATGATCAACTGCTAAAAACTACCATTTCAAACAGTAAAATCGTGATTTTAATAATTACTATGTAACATTTATGATTTAAATACTACAATTCATTTTTTACATGGATGAAAATACTATTTTAAACAGTAATATTCGCTACGTAAATTTTTGAAGTGTTGAAGTATAATGATTAAGAATTTTGACTTTAATATTTATCATTTCGTACCTAAATAAATAATAGTTTAAAAAAATTAAAAACACGCTTTTTATAGAAAACCAAACTAAAAAAAATAGAAAATAAATTTTAATAAACTTAAATTAAGATTAGTGTTAAAAATTTCAACAAATATAAATTAAGGTAGTTTGTAAGCCGCAAACCAAAGTCGAATAAAATACTTTTTTTAATTTTTTTTCACTCATAAATACACGAAGCATGCTATAATAATTAATAGAAATTCACATTAAAATTTAATTGTTTTGAATTTAGATGGATTATAATTAAATAATTAAAATAATGTTATAAATAAAATATTAATTGACTAGCACTCAGCTGTCACTAGATAATACCAACTTTAAAAATGATTTTCATGGTTGGTATTTGAATTAAGGTCACGCGCCTTACTTGCAGTTTTCAATTTGTAAACATAACCCTGCCCTGATAAAACAAAAGGATTCAAAAGAATTAGAAATAACTTGATTTTTAATAATTTTTAATGATTTCTAATCCTTTTCAATTCTTTCTCTTATGGGCGTTTAACACGGAGAAATTCTTTTTAATTCTCTTTTTTAATCAGAGTGAACTGTCACTCTGATTTTATATCATTGTGAACACTTGGAGTTTATTTATCAAGAAATTAATATTTATAAATAAAATAAATGAAGCAGGCAAGATTATCTGGACGATTTATAAAAAAATCAAAAATACAAAAAATTACAAAAGGTGCAGAAGCATTAAAAAATTATCATAAAAATTTTATAAAAGAAAGTGATGATAGTGACAAGTTCTGTGTAAAAGGCAATAGAATAATAAATGTTGCATATTTATCAAGACAACTGGTATGTACTCAATGTAATAATCGTTTATATTTGGAATTTATAAAAGATAAAGTTAAATTTGGACTGGCATCAACGTTTAAAATTAAATGTGAGAAATGTTCATTTATCAATCATATTTGTACATCCCACCGAGTTTACGGCAAAAAAAGCGTGAAAGCTCTTTTTGACGTAAATTGTCGTGCTGCTTTAGGTATATTTTATTTATTTATTCAATTTTTTGTAATGATAGATTTCTCAAATGTAAATAATTAATTTAATTTTTATTATAGCATGTATTGATGCAGGATTT